>CAUYLG010069007.1:0-94612 GCA_963573385.1 Cacajao melanocephalus | reverse complement strand
TGTTATTTTCATCCCTTATTCCTTCCTGTCTCCATTGTTAAGCACAATTATTGGCATAAAAGAGGTTTTTAATCCCCATTTTTAGACTGCATTCTAGCCTGGGCAATAGAACAAGAATCCCGTTCTCTCTCCCTCTTTCTTTTCTTCTTTCTTTCTCTCTTACATTCTTTTTTTTTCTTTCTTTCACTCTTTCTTTCTTTTCTATCTTTTTCTTTCTTAAAAAAAAAAAAAAAACTCTGGCAGGTGAGAACTTGGAGTTTTTCATTTATGAGGTTGGTATAAAAGTAATTGTGGTTTTTGCAGCGAGTAATGGCAAAAACCGCAATTACTTCTGCAGCAACATAATAAAACACATTTGGGAGATTACTTTTAGGCAGTCTTAGTTACTTATAGGCAGAGTCAGTTTATTTTAGCACTGGCCCCAGGTACCACTGACATGCAGAAAAGAGCCCTCCCTGATTTGCTTAATGCAGAACATTCTTTATCCAAGAAATGCATATTGACATTTATGGAACTAACAATTTGGAAATGCTGGCCCATGCTTTCTTTTACCGAAGGCTTAAAGGAAAAAAAAAGATAGTTAATAAGTTCATTAATTTGGGACTTTACTCTGAGTTGATGCATATTTTGTGTGTGGGTGGTGAAGATAGCACTAAGGATGAAATTTATTTTTTTGAGCCCACATTGATGGTTATTATTTTTAAAGTGGTACTTGTGGGCACAGTGGCTCATGCCTGTACTTCAGGAGGTCAAGGCGGGCAGATCACGAGAAGTCGGAGTTCAAGACCAACCTGACCAATGTGGTAAAACCCAGTCTCTCCTTAAAAAAAAAAAAAAAAAAAAAATTAGCTGGGCTTAGTGGCACATGCCTGTAATCCCAGTTACGTAGGAGGCTGAGGCAGGCGAATCCCTTTAACCCAGGAGGTGGAGGTTGCAGAGAGCCGAGATTGCGCCGTTGCACTCCAGCCTGGGCAACAGAGCAAAACTTTGTCTCAAAAAAATAAAAAAAAAAAAATGGTACTTACTTCGTCTATATTGTCTTTAAACATTTTTCTCCTTTTTTTCAGTTAATATTCCCACACAGTTTGAATATAATATGTAGTAAACTTTGTTTTCTTTCCTAGAGAATAATGCTTAAAGTTGTTGGATTTATAAAGCTCAAATTTCTAGAGATAGGAAATTGTATAATTAGAGTAAATTTGATAAGGTGGTGGCATGAAATAGTTAACTATTTAAAGAGAAAAGAGAGTGAAGGATCTTATTTATAAAAATAATACTTGGTTTTTTTTAGGTCTGTACTCTAGATTATTATTATTCTGAGGGAGGTTACGATGGCATAATTAAGATGATCTAATTAGACAAAAATTTTACTGGTCCTGAAAACATCTCACTTTCCTGAGGGGAAAAAAAAAATAGGGAAAACCCTCAAAGAGGTTTGCCTTTCTTTTCATCAACAGTGCTATGCAGCACTTCAGAGCAAGCTATGTATGGAGCTGGGCTTGGGCAGTTAAATCCAGACTTACTGATTTCATGTAGACCTGAAGGGTGCAGCTGTATCTTGAGTGGAGATAATAACCTTTAATGGTAACCCCAGACACAGCTATTAGTATCAGATTAGATCTAAATCCAACTTTCCTTTCCTTTTGAATATTCTCTGTGGTAAACTGTTTTTTTTGTAAACTTTGCTCACTTGTTTCAAGAGAGCATAAACCAGATCGGGACGTTTGTTCAAGTGAATGTGGCTGAGGCTGAATGCCATGGACTTTGAGATTATAGGTGTATGAAAGAGCTTTGAAAATTTGTGTATAGTCATCATGGTAAACCTTGATTGCTGAAAATCAGACTCTGGTTAGATGTAGGCCTTGTCTTAAGGTCCAAAAAGAAAACTTGAATGTAAGATAATGAAGTATCATAACAATACAGTCCTACCTTGGACAAAGTGTGCGTTCAGTTCCAGACCACCACAATAAAGTGAAATGGAAATAAATTAGTCATGCAAATGTTTTGGTTTCCCAGTGCATATGAAAGTAAGGGTTACTCTGTAATCTATTAAGAATGCAATAGCATTATGCCTAAAATAAGTGTGTACCTGAATTAAAAAATACTTTATTGCTTAAAAAAATGCTAAGAATCATCTGAACTTTCAGTGAGTCATAATCTTTTTGCTGGTGGAGGGTCTTGCCTCGATGTTGATGGCTGCTCCTGACTAATCAGAGTGATGGTTTCTGAGGGTTGGGGTGGCTAACGCAATTTCCTAAAACAGGACAGCAATGAAATTTTCCTCATTGATTCTTTCTTTCACAAACGATTCCTCTGTAGCATGTGATGCTGTTTGATAGCATTTTACCCTTAGCAGAATTTCGAGTCAGAAGCAAAAATTGGAGTCAATCCTCTCCAACTCTGCTGCTGCTTTATTAACGAAGTTTATAGAATACTCCTAAGTCATATGGAATACTCCTGGTGAAGATAATGTTCACAGCATCTTCACCAGGAATAGATTATATCTTTAAAAATCACTTTCTTTGGTCATCTTTAAGAAACAACTTCTCATCTTTCCAAGTTTTATCATGAGATTGTAGCAACTCAGTACATCTTTAGGTTCCACTTGTAATTCTAGTTCTCTTGCTATTCGCAGCACATCTGTAGAGACTTCCTTCTCCTCTGAAGTCATGAGCCCCTTAAAATCATCCTTGAGGGTCACAATTAATTTTGCCAAACTCCTGTTAATGTTGATATGTTGACCTCCTCCCACAAATCACATCATCTTAATGACATCTAGAATGATTTTTTTTCCAAAAGGTTTCAGTTTACTTTGCCCTGATTCATCAGAGGAATCACACAGCAGCCCTATATAGCCATTTGAAATGAATTGCTTAAATAATAAGACTTGAAATTGTAAATTACTTCTGGATCCATGGGCTGCATAGTGGATGTTGTGTTAGCAGGCATGACAACAGCATTAATCTTGTGTATCTCCATCAGAGCTCTTGAGTGACCAGGCACATTGTCAATGAGCAGTAATATATATACATATACATACACATGTGTGTATATAATATATATATATATATATATATATATATATATATATATTTGAAACAGAGTCTTGCTCTGTCACCCAGGTTGGAGTGCAGTGGTCACCACAGACTCCCAAGTAGCTGGGACAACAAGTGCATGTCACCATGCCTGGCGAATCTTTTAATTTTTGTTTTTGTAGAAACAGAGCCTTCCTTTGTTGCCCAGGCTGGCCCCAAACTTCTAAGTTCAAGTGATTCTCCCCATGTTGACCTACCAAAGTGCTGGGATTATAGGCATAAGCCACTGCATCTAGGATGGTAATACTTTTAAGGGATTTTTTTTTTTTTCTGAGCAGTAGGTCTCAACAATGAGCTGCAAATATTCAGTAAACTATGCAATAAACAGATGTGCTGTCACCCAGGGTTTGTTCTATCTACAGTGCACAGGCAGAGTAGATTTAGCATAATTCTTAAGGGCCCTAGATTTTAAGAATGGTAAATGATCAGTGACTTCAGCTTGTAGTCACCAGCTGCATCAGCCCCTAACAAGAGAGTTAGCCTGTCTTTTGAAGCTTTGATATCTGGCATTGACTTTTTTCTAGCTATGAAAGCATCATCTTTCAGTAGAAGGCTGTTTTGTCTACAGATGAAACTGATTTTCGAATCAGTTGTTTCAGCACTTGCTGCCTCATAGTGCACTGCTATGTTATAGAGATGGCTTATTTTCTTAAACCTCGTGAATCAACTTCTGCTAGCTTCAAACTTTACTCGCGCAGCTTCCTCAACTCTCTCAGCCTTCATAGAATTTAAGAAAGTTAGGGCCTTGCTCTGGATTAGACTTCGGCTTAAAGGAATTTTATGGCTGGTTTGGTCTTCTGCTGAGACCACTAAAACCTTTTCTGTATCAGCAATAAGTCTGTTTTGCTTTCTTATCATTTGTGTGTTCACCACAGTGGAAGTTATAATTTCCTAGAAGAACTTACTCTTTTCATTCACAACTTGGCTAACTGATGCAAGAGGCCTAGCTTTCAGCATGTCTTGGCTTTTGACATGCCTTCCTCGCTAAGCTTAAACATTTCTTGCTTTCATTTTAAAATGAGAGGTGTGTGATTCTTCCTTCCACTTGAACGCTTAAGAGGACATTGTAGGGTTACTGATTGGCTAAATTTCAATATTGTTGTGTGTCAGGGAATAGGGAGGCTGGAGGAGAGGGAGAGAGAGAGATGGGGAATGGCTTGTTGGTAGAGCAATTATAACACAGTATTTGAGCAATTATAACACAGTATTTATCAATTAAGTTCACCTTCTTATATGGGTGTGGTTCATGGCACCCCAAGACAATTAAAATAGTAACATCAGAGATCACTGATCACACATCATCTCAACAGATATGATATGAAAAATGTTGAAATACTGTATTATTGAAATGTGACATAGAGACATGAAGTGAGCACATGCTGTTGGAAAAATGGTGCTGGTAGACTTGCTCAAAGCAGGGTTGCTTCAGACCTTCAATTTATAAAAAATACATTATCTGCAGAGTGCAATACATTGAAGTGCAGTAACATAAGGCATGCCCGTACATTAATGGTGGCATCTAGTCTATTTCATGACTATTATCATTATTCTAAAGATACAGTGATGAAAAGAACAATTACTGCTGAAGTTTCTGCAAGTTGAAACTCTTCGTGTATTCACCAGCGGACTTCACTGAAGACTGACACCAGGAATTTGAGGGTGGATTCTGGCAGAGATATTCTAGGAACCAGGACCTTTATTCTGATAACATGGAAAACCCATTTCAAACATGCTGCCTAAATTATGTCAAGTCTCAGGGGAGATATCTTTGGAATCTGAACATTCTCTGAGGATTGTTGTTTGACATTTGGAGCAGGTGAGATGCCTACAGCATGTGAAGTCATTAAGGTACAATTATGACAAGCTTGACTCGATTCTTTCTGATTGGCCTGCCAGCGTTGACAGCTCCAAACAGGTGGTAGGGACCTGAAGAGACCACTTCTCTGGTTCCTTACAGCACAAACAGTGAATATATTCTCCCTTTGGCTAGAGCTACATGAAAGAAATTTTTGCTGAGAAAGTGTAGAAAGCCCTTAGGTTGATGGTTGCTTTAAGTTAGAAATCTTGGCCCTATTATTAGTGACTCCCTAGGTATAAACAGTGAATATAACAGGTTTTTTTTTCTTTACCCTAATCTTCCTCTTCATTTTTTAAAATTTCTTCTTAAAGTTGTGCTTTAATTGCAGGTAGACATTTTCTCATTCTGACAGGCAACTCCTAGCCTTCATTTGACCTGTGGCTAAAACTGTGCCTGTGCTTTTGGAATGCAGGACTCTGGCATGTCTGCAGCAGCTTGAGTGATATTGATTAAGGGACATTTATTTTTTTGGGGAGGGATGGAGTCTTGCTCTGTTGCCAGGCTGGAGTGCAGTGACGCAATTTTGGCTCACTGCAACCTCTGCCTCCTGGATTCAAGCGATTCTCCTGCTTCAGCCTCTCGAGTAGCTGGGACTAAGGGCATGCACCACCATGCCCAGCTAATTTTTGTATTTTTAGTAGAGACAGGGTTTCACCATGTTGGCAAGGATGGTCTTGCTCTCTTGACCTCGTGATCTACCTGGCTGGGCCTCCCAAAATGCTGGGATTACAGGCGTGAGTCACCGTGCCTGGCCAGGCCATTCTTTAGTTGTGGGATGTGTACATTTCTTTTAGACATTACTAGCCCTTTTAGCTTAGGGTCTGACTCTAAAGCCATATCCATGTTGGGGAGATAGTTTAAAGCACATAGTGATTCTTGGGTAGGCAACATAATATTGCAGACAACCAGCACTGAATGCCAGAGCCATGAAGGCTCCCTTACATACTAGCTGCGTGATGTTGAGGAAGTAGTTTTTCTTTGAAGCGTCAGTTTACTCATCTGCTGAAATGTTAAAAGTGGCTAATTAAACCTACCTCATAGAGTTGTCTTAAGTGAAATGACATGGGGTTGGACATACTGGCTTTCTAAAGAATTGTAGTGTTATTTTAACAATACCAGGGTAATGAATATTCTGTAGGCAAAAACAATCGTGTACAGTATTGCAGACGCCAAGCTATTTTTTGTGCAACTTGCCTTCTGAATTAAAGGAATTAAAAACCAGGGAAACAGTTGATCCTAATCCTTCTAATCTCCTTCCATGTGAATTGAACACACTTAATGTCTGTATTATTTATTGGATATAGTAGACAAAGAAGGAAACATTACAACCAGCCACCTGCCTGAAAGCCCAGCCTTTCCTTTAGGACGACATCTTTTCCTTTCATTACCTCCATCAGGATGATTGTAGTTGATAGTGGATGCAATAGATGCGATGTTGGACCTTATTCGACCATGACTGGCTCTCCACCAAAGGGCATCCAAATAAATAAGCATGAAGCCTGTTGCTCCTAACCCACTCTCCTGGGACCAGGTGCAGCCTGCTAGTGTATTCTCCTTGTACAGTCTACAGGAACCCAGCCCCTCAACCTGCTTCATCAGAAACTAGAGGCTTCTTTCCTTTTGGCTATTTACTCTCAAGACTTAGAAATAGGAACCTATATTGACTCAATTGCTATTTAGATTGCCGAGTAAAAGTATAATAATTCTATAGTAATTCTAGGGACTGAAGCTTTCTGGAGTCAGCATTTACTGGCCCAGTGCAGAGTAACTGCTTTTTTATCCTCCTATTGCACTTGAGAAGCAACTTGAAGTTTTCTTTCCTTTACTCAGTTACTTTTCAAGGTAAAATAGGAATAATCAGAATTTTAAGATATTCTGGATGCAGTATAGGTACATTTTAAATACCATTTATTAAAAGACATGGAGTTACTTTTGCTTATGCAACTTGTTACTGAATTTTTCTTTCTTTTTTGTCTGTATTTAAAAAAAGGTGGAAGAAAAAGACTTCTGTAGGCTTTCTGTTAAAAGGCACCTAGACTGAATGGAAGATTCCCTTTTATTTTTATTTTTTTCCTGCTTGCAAAGCCAAGAGTCAGAGCCATGGAATCAGATAATTCAAGTTTCTTTATAGTTCAAGCAGAGTGAAGCAGGGAAGGGACAGAAATAGGTCATATTGTGTTTGCAAAACTAGGGCAGTGGGGAGTTTCTTGGAGGGCTCAAGCTCTGATGGATTCTAATTTTGGGGCAGAGCATTTCAGAAAATTCAGAAACCAAGAGATAGACTATATGGCAGCCTTTAAAATATTTTAAAAACACTTATTAGTCTGGATATTATTTTCTTGTAAAAAGAAGTTAAAACATCAGTTTTTTTTTTTTTTTTAATCACTTGTGAAGAAAAGACAAGTAAGTGGCTTTCTCCAGGATTATAAGACAGTGGGTTAAATGTATCTCTCCCATAGTTTATAGCCCTTGAATGATTTTCAGACATCGTTAATTCCCCACATGTTTAAAACAGGAAGTCAGTAGCAGTAACCCTTTCAGTAGCGGAGAGCTCCAGATCGCAGCCATTGGGTCTGTCAATAAGTAGCCATTTGGCAGTGACTCCGGGGAAGTCACCTAACCCACAAGAGTTCTCACCAATAAAACAAGGGGGCTAGTTGGCCTCTTCAGCTTCAAAAATGAGTATGGTATTCTCACTGTGGAATGCAGTTTCAAGGTAATCTTGGAATTCTTGGACTATTGCTCTGAGTCTAAACGGTTACTAAAAGATGGAGAGATAAGAGGTAGAAGATCCCATGAGTCCCTGTGTCTACCTTTCTTTTTGTCTTTTCCACAAGAGGATAGGGTGGTGCCCCAGAGGCTGTGATTTTCAGTCTTCCAGACCGCTCTGGGTGTTGCTTGGGCCCCAGTTCCTGACTTGTTCTTGCTGTTCTTCCATTTGGGATTTGAGTATTTTGCTCGTTCCTTTTTCTTCTCAGTTCTCCCTGGACATTAAATGCTTTTGACTCCCATACCTCACCCACTCTTCCCCTCCTGCCCTCCTGCCCACCTGCTTCCAAAGACAACTCCCTGTCAACCCTCCACTCTGAACACAAAAACCATACTTAGTTAGTTCCAAGATTATTTGATTAAAGCAGTGGAAGCTACAAAGAAGTAGTGACAAATGATGCTATACTTCAGAGATATTTGCATTTTTAACATCTGGTCCTCCTGAAAGGGATCTCCAGTTGGTGAAATATGTAGAGGAGATAAGAATAACTGAAATGCTTTTGTTCTGTACAAAAGGCTTCATGTTGATCATTGAGTTTTCTATAATCATCGTACAAGGCCAATGAACTAAGTAGTGATATCCTCTAGGTATTTTTAATTTTATTTTATAGCTGAGTCTCAGAGGTTAATCAGAAATTGTTCAGGGTTATCTGCCTAGAAAGTAACAGAGCAAGAACTTGCTCTCAAGTCTTCTCATCTAATGCTCTGGCTTCTGTGAGAGCCACCACTTCACATGTGCTACCTCAGGAGGCACATGGCAGCCATCTGTTTAGGGGACATACTGACTTTAGAGGTCAACCACTAAGGTAAATGTAATTCATATCTGTGTATCCTCAGATTTACAGCCATAAAACATCTATTACCACCTTTCTGGCTTTCCCCATATTTTAAAAGTGGATTCGTTGAAGACAGAGGTGATGAACTGTGTGGCATAGAGAAGTGGGGATATTTTAAACTGTGACTCTGGCTGTTGTTCATCTGGGGAGGGAGGTGGGGTGGTGTGACAGTGAGGACAGTTCAGTGGGGCAAACCAGTAGGCTACCATCGACTTTGATGCTCTAAAAGACTGTTTAAATCACCAAATTATAAATAATTGCTTAAAAACCTTCAAATGATAAAGAGGAATACAAATTAAAATATAAAATCGTTCTCCTTCAGTATTCTAATCCCTCCTGTTTTGAGCTACTTTTGAGTGTGTAATCATCCTGACCTTGTTTTTTCACTACCGTACAAAAATGGGTGCTATAGTTTCGGCATGCCTCTTTTACTAGGTATTACCTGTGGGTGTGCTATGGTCTGCTCCAAACCTCATGTTGAAATTTGATTCTAATGTTGGAGGTGAGGCTTCAGTGGAAATCTTTGGGTTATGGGGGTGAGTCCCTCTTGAAAAGATTAATGCCCTCCCTTGAGATGAGTTGAGTGCTTGCTCTGTTTGTTTCTAGGAGAACGAGCTGTTAAAAAGAGCCTGGCATCTTCCCTTTTGCTTTCTTGCTTCCTCTCCTGCCGTGTGGTCTCTGCACACGCTGGCTCCCCTTTCTTTTCCATCGTGAGTGGAAGCAGCCTGAGACCCTTGCCTGATATAGATGCCAGCACCATGCTGCTTGTACATCCTGTAGAACCCTGAGCTAAATACACTTCCTTCCTTTATAAATTACCCAGCCTCAGGTAGGTTGTCAATTAAATTTATATTCCCCTAGTCATGTGGAATATGTACATCTTTTATTTTTTATTTTTTTGTTTGTTTGCTTGTTTTTTTTTAGACAGGGTCTCGCTCTCTTGCTGGGCTGGAGTGCAGTGGCACGATCTCGGCTCACTGCAACCTCCACCTCCCAGGTTCAAGAGATTCTCCTGCCTCAGCTTCCCGAGTAGCTGGGACTACAGGTGCATGCCACTATGTATTTTTAATAGAGACAGGGTTTCACCAGGTTGGCCAGGATCCTCTTAGTCTCATGACCTTGTAGTCCGCCCGCCTTGGCCTCCCAAAGTACTGAGATTACAGATGTGAGCCGCTGTGTAAGGCTGGCCTATGTACATCTTTTTAGATTTTCTTTTCTATTTGTGAAGACACACTACTGTGAAGGGGTAGTTGGTATCCTTGTCCCAAATTTCTTTTAAGCTATTTGTATTCCACTTGGTTTTTACTTAATAAGAGCCTTTTATTTATTAGGGATCTTAACTCTTTATTACATATGTTGAAAAGGCTTCTTCCTAGTTTGTCTTTTAATTTTGATTGCAACATATTTTGCTGCTCAGAGCTTTTTATTTTATATGCAGTCAAATTTGTTAGTTTTGTTCTTTATGGCTTCTATAAGGAAGACTTCTCTTCTGCCAGGAATATAGAAACATTATCAAATATTTTTATTGTATTTTCAGAGAGTTTTTTTTTTTTTTTGCTTTTGTTTGTTTTAGTGTATTCATTCCTGATTTTGTGGGACTCCAGGTAGACTTCTAATTTTGCTATGAAGTTCCAGTAATTAATAATGAGTTTAGAAGAGAAAATAAGTTCTACAATTTAGTGAGAAAACAAAGTGAACTCCTAGTGATGATGTTTTTCAGTTCTGTAGACCCATTCAGGGAGGAATTGGTGACACAAACTATCCACGTGGCACTGGCATCCCCTGCAGCAATTTTCCCAAGCTCTTAGAAGCTGTAAACTAGAGCATGCCCCTGTTTTAAATTCATCAAGGTGTGTTTCAGGCCCAGTTCACCAGAGTGTGGTGGCTCATGAGAGATAATGAGTCAGTCATTTGAACTGGTTCCTCAGTCTATGGTGCAATAGAACAGCCTTGAAGAACAAGAAGATCCTTACAAGAAGCAGCATCCTGAGAGGAAGGGGGTTTGGCAGCGTTCTGCAAAGCCCCACATGTAGGCTGGATTTTAGAATTTATATTTCATTTAACCCACCAGTAAGCAGATTCATGTATTGGCGATGCAAAATGGGAAGCCAGCAGAATTCTTGGAAAACGTATTCAAATAACCTGAGTGTCAAACTGGCTTAGGGAACACACATACATAATTAGCTTGGAGGATTGCTTGTAGAAGTAATGAGGTCAGGAAAAGATGCATGTAGAAGAAACTCATCCTAAGCAAGTCATTCTTGGAAAACAAACAAACAGATCTTAGGTTCTTGGATTAGGAGGATGGTTGTGTGCAAGGCAGCTGAAAAGAATCACTTGTGATCTTTTTCGTCTATTATGAGATGCCTAAAAATAACTTCCATGAAAGGGAACAGAAAAGGATATTGGGGTGTGAAGGATGTGGTCCTCCCAAAAGTCAGAGGGGAGATCATTGAGGGGATCTTGGGCTCAGCCTAGTCCATGAGCCATGCTATGCCTATGTCAGAGGGGAACAGCCACACCCAAATGCCTGACATGTCACGAAGGGTGTTCAAAACTGTTCTCAAAAGAAATTTCCCAAGATTAAATTTTCACAAGTATAACTTAAACTAAAATCTGCTGAAGAGGAAGAAACCCTGATCACGTATTAATGCTTGCCTTCTCTGTCCTGAAGTACAGCTGAAGTCGTTTTGTTTGGTGTCTCTAGTAATAGAGGCCACTGTGAACCAGAAACTTGGGCTGTGAGTCCTTACTCTGGGACCACGTGAGCTTATTGATTTGCCCAAGTCTTAACCTCTTTGTGCGTCAACTTCCCCATCTGTTAAAAATGATGAAAAATGCCCACTTTACTTAGTTTCAGTGAAGAAAATGATAGGTAATACATATAAAAATTGCCTGAATAATTTGGAAAACCTTGTACAGATGGCAGAGATTTTAAAACATATTAGTGCTGTAAATGATTGGGAACCTTTTTTTGAATTTCTTTCTGATATTGGTCAGGTTTTTCTGAGAGCAGTAAAATTCTACCGACTCAGGGTGCCCTGAAGCATGTGACATTGTAAATATATTTTAAAGAAATACGATGTTAGAGGAGAAATTTGAGTTGTATTTTTCATATGGTAAAGGGTAGTGTGGTGAGTTAAGTTTTCTAGGGCAGACATCACATTGTCACTGTTTATCTATCGTGTCCAGCTAACAAGGTGCTGTGCACAGAGAAAATGCTAAGAATAAGTTTGCTGCTAATCACAGAGAACTGAATTGTTCTCCAAATTTAACTACAGTACATAGAGTTGGAGCATAAGTGTCTCTATTAGTATCTCATAGTGCTTCTGTATTTCTTCAGCACTGCTCAAATTAAAATACTGGAATTCCAGACTGCATATCAGAAAGTCACCCCACCCCTCATTTTGGATAGATGAAGGGCTGGATAGAGACAGGCATTTGTGCTTTTAGACTTGTGCCTTAAGCCCACGTTGTCACCTACCTGCCACAAAGACCTCTGATTTCTGAATTTTCTCCAGAGCTCACATTTCCAAAAGCGGAACCTTGGAGAACTCAATGGTAAGGAAATCTTGGCAGGCAGTTCCTGAGCAGGCACTAGTCATTCTCCTTTCTGCATTCATACATCCATAAAAGTTGTTAAAACCTCAAGCCTGCCGAGTCCTGAGGATTCAAGGAGCTGCCGAAGAAAACTGCCCCTGTTAGCTAACTTGTTTTAACCTCAGCTTCTGAAAGTTGGGAGCCAACCTAAATTCTTCTTGCTACGCTTCTGTTGCTGGGCACCTATCTTTCTTTGTTTCTTGCCTGAGACAGTAAACAGAGAGTAATGGCTGCACAAGCACTAGCTCTTTTGTGATAGCCTGGGAGCTTCATGCAAGGAGTTCTGAACAGGTTGCAAAAGAGAAGCTATTGCTGAATGCCAAAAAAACCAAAACCAAAAACAAACAAAGCAACAAAAAAACCCTCTCTCCAGTCCTAGCTTGTTAGCTTTTTCCAAGCCTTTGGGAGCTTGCCTTTCCAATCAATGAGTCAGAAACCTTGACAGTTTCTGCGGTAAGAAACTGTCAGAGAGGCATGAAGCTTGAATACTGGGTGATACCAGAGGAAGATTTGACCTGTACTTAATAAACTTCGGCTTTATTTGAATGTGTTTTTCACAGTCATTAGAAATCAGGCACATTTTGAAGTCAAACAGTAAAATGGCTTTGCATTTTTAATGTTTTAAAGTGAAGATTGCTGCTCGTAGCATGAGAAGAAAGCTAACAGACAAACCCAAAAGTAGTTGAAACATAGTGGAAAGAAAACTGAAGGAAAAACATTCTCTTCCTAGAGACCATTTAAGATCTTCAGATGAACTAAACATCGAAAGATGGTGATGTGCCGCTCTATGTAAGTCAAAAAAATGAGACCTTTTTGAAATGTTACAAAACTCTGTGTATGCTGAAATTGAAATAGTGTGTTTCTAGATTTTATAATTGCAGATTTTGGCATTAATTCATGGAAGCTGCCCTATCCCCATCTCTGCTTTATTCATGTCCTAACAATTTGCCTCTTAGAGAATCTAGCAGAGCTATCTGTTGCCCTCTGCCTTTTAACTTTGAGCAAGATATTTTCACTGTCTTGTCCTTGGCTTCCTCAGCGGTACAATGAAAGATAGTTTATACATTATATTTCAGGATGCTTTCAGAAACATTATTTTATAAATAGCTCTGTGAGGTCAGTGAGGAGGACCAAGGTCAGAGAGTTTAAATGTTTTGCCCAGAGTGCCAAGACAAACAGGAGTACAACTTAGATCTTCATGCTCTGAGTGTAGTTCCTTCAGCTGTATTGCATGGGTTTTGAGTTTCTTATAAATTCTAAGGACATGGTGTTGAGTGATGGACAAAAATATGCAGATAAATGGAGTACTTTATTGCCTGATTATTATTTATTTGAGTAAATATTCATTTGAATGTTGCTATTATTCCTACAAAATATGTAATTGTTTTATTATTGAGAATGTTAGCACTCTGGAAGGAGAGGCTTTAAATATCTGATAAACACAACAAATATTGAATAATGTGAAGTATTTTAATGAGTTCCCATTGACTTTAGTTTGCAAATTATGGTAATGGAGTAAAGGAAGGGATTTCTTGTTAGGGAAATTGACAGGAGTACAGGGGTGTGTGTGTGTGTGTGTGTGTCACAGAGAAACATATAACTACATTTACAGCTTTTCAGATGTTACTGAATGCTATACACAGTTGTGTAAATGTTAAGAAAATAAAACCTGTAATGAAATACTTTATCCTGTCAGATAACATATATAATTAGGAGTGCTGTTTGAGATAAGTTTCAGCCTATCTTTAAGATGTGGTAGATAAAAAGTAATTTAACATGATTTAGCACTGCTATTTCACAGTTAAGTATTATCTGTGGTTGAATAGATAATGAAATGCAGTGCACATAAGGTATGTTTTCTTTCTTCTCTTTTTTTTCTAAATGAGAGTTCTATGAAAACCTCTCTGAGATATTAAAAGTCCTTTTCTGATCTGAATAAATATTTTCTCTTCAGGCAGGTCATATATTATAGTTTGTTTAACAAAATAAAGGCTTGTGGCAGAAGCACATGAAATGCAGATAATGGTAAAATAGCACTAAACATAGCCCCTCAGGACAGATGTGGAGTGTTATTTTAGCAGTAAACCCCTTCTTATTAAAGCGTCTGTCACGGGTGTTTTGGAAGCAGCTGACCTTCTTTCTTACAAAGTGGCGTAAAACCACATCCTGACTTCTTTTCCTTTATCATGGACTTAGATACTCCAGAACTGAGGTACTAACCTTCTTGCCTTTGGATTTGTGAATGTCCTAACACAATGTAGTCTAAAGTAATTGAAAAACTGAACTCAGATTTTCTTTGTTTTTAAAATGGAATTTTCCAGCCTATATTCTTCAGACCCACTCATGTAGAAAATTTGTTGACTAAAAATAGTTTGGGCATGTAACCATGGGGATTTATAAGTGGAAAAATAATACGGTAAACAACAATACATATAGAAAGTACTAAAGCTGGGATAAATTAACTTGACTTAGGGCCATGCTGTTTTCTTAAGATAGACTTTTTCAGTTTCAGGTTCTTAGCAAACCTCTCTGCTTCTTATCTGTGTACTCTCAATTATATCCCACACATGTTAGCTACAAGAGCCATCATTTTCCTGAGGCAGCTCTTCCATCATGGTGCTAACCTGATCATTAAAGGAAAAAACATGCAGGGAGGGGCTCCTGAAGTGTCCAAGGTTGAAGTTCACGGTCTTCATTTTGACAGTTAAGGCTTGAGCTTTGTACACCCTGTGCATGAGCTTCCTCCAGTTGAGCTAAACTGGGTCACCGATTCTTTCTCAGACAGCTCTTGCACTTTCCCATATCTGGGTTTTGACTTCCTCTGCTCCCTCTGGATTTGGGACCAAAAAGATTCCCGTTAATCATTAGAATTCTGTTTTCTGTGATCTACCTGAGATGAGAGCATAATAACATGGTGGATAGGAGCCTCGGCATTGGAATGAAATACACTCAAGCTGTAATTATAGCTCTCCCACGTATGAATGAAAACATAGCCAAAGACCTTAACCAAGCGTGTCCAACCTGCCTTATTTTGTTGTTGTTGTTCTGTTGGTGGTGTTTTAGGCTTCTAGCAGCTTGAAGCCATGGCTTTTGGTTTCTGTCTCTAGTGATAAGTGGAATAGAGGGTTGAGGTAGGGGCTTTACTGGCCCCACTGGAAACATAAGCTAAAAACCCATGACTATTCTTTCCCTTGGGAACCCTCAAACCTCAGTTTTACCATATATAAAATGGAGATAATGATACCCAGTAGTTTTATTGTGAGAATAAAATAAAATAATGAATTTAAGGCATACATGATCGCAGCATCTGGCAATTGGTACGCACTTAGTAAGATACTGTTTATTGCCTCCTCTTCCATAGAGTTCCTCTGTTTTCCTGCTCCCACACAGCAATTAGTCCCCAATCTGTGTCCTCATAGCCCTTTGTTTCCATGCTTCATAGTATTTGCCATCTTACATTAGCATTTTGTCTCTCTTAAGTTCTTTGAAGTTGATCTCTGCTACATATTTCATAAATGTTGGTTGAATTGAATTGAGTTACAGAACCAGTGTACTTAACAGTGGGGTTTAAATGATCTCAGCTTTCAAAAGTAGAAATTTTAGATAATTAATGGCTCCAAGGTTATGCCAAGAACCCAAGCACAATTTTTTTTTTTAAGGCAGAGTCTCACTCTGTCACCCAGGCTGCAGTGCAGTGGCACGATCTCAGCTCACTGCAACCTCCACCTCCTGGGTTCAAGGCATTCTCCTGCCTCAGCCTCTTGACTAGCTGGGATTACAGGCACACACCACCACCTCTGACTAATTTACGTATTTTTAATAGAGACAGGGTTTCATGATGTTGCTCAGGCTGGTCTCGAACTCCTTACCTCATGATCTGCCCACCTTGGCCTCCCAAAGTGCTGGTATTACAGGCGTGAGCCACTGCACCTGGCCCATATTTTTATGTATAACAACTGGAAACCAAGCTGAAAATCAGCAGAATAGAAGGCGAGATACTTATAAGTCCTACTCAAATGACTGGGGAGGAATGAAGAGGTCAAATAGCTGTCTGAAGTCATTCAGCTGCTTTGTGATTCCACATGTGGAATCATGTCAGTGGTATTTGGGCTTCAGCACCATTGGTCTGATCTTCTGTAAAGTTGCTAATATTTATTGTAATAGTGAGTCCTGTGTGTTTCAGATTCTCTTTAAGTCATATTAGTAATTCAACTCTCTGACTTACCCTGGAATCATCGAAATTCTCATGTAAGAGTCAGGGATTCAAGTGAAGCAGCTGCTGACCCTGGGGCTTGTGACCAGTAGGGAGGTGTAGTAAGTCATCAGTGTCCATCCAGCTGTCACTCTGCACCTTGCCTTCTTCTCTTGTTTATACATGTGTGTTTTCTCTCAGAATACCCTTATTTGGTAGAGAATTTGAAGCTGCAAGTCCTGTAACATAATCAGAATTCTCCAGATTCTAGCCTTGATTAAAAACTAGAAAAGCTATGAAAGTTTTTTTAATAAGCTCTAATTATGTGCAGATTATCATTCTCTCTACTTCTGCCTCATATATGTCTTACCTTAAAAGTTCTTTTTTCTCCGTGAAAACAGTAGCAAGACATTTTTGAAGGAAGGGTGGGATGTTTGGTGCTCTCCTCAGTTATATCTCATACACAGGAGCTACAAAGCATTTACATTTCTACCTAAAATGTCTCTTTAATCATGGGTCTCCCTTGAGTCCTCTTCCACACACCAAAAGCTTAAAGGGGAGAAAAACTTTCTCATTTTCGCCTCAGTTAAGTAGATGACAGTTGGTGAGAAAATTGAGGGTGAAAATTGAATTGGTAAGCAAAGTAGTTGACAATATTCAAATATTTACATTTTGCCATGTCCTCTCATTTAAGGTGAGATCATGAAGAAAAGAGTGTAATGACTTAAAGGGGGAGGTCAGTTGCGGGTGGCTCATGCCTGTAATCCCAGCACTTTGGGAGGCTGAGGCAGGTCAATTGCTTGAGCCCCGGTGTTTGAGATTAGCCTGGGCAACGTGGCAAAACCCTGTGTCTTACTAAAAATATGAAAATTCAGGTGTGCTGGCATATACTTGTGATCCCAGCTACTCAGGAGGTGGAGGTAGGAAGATCTCCTGAGCCTGAGGGGGTGGGGGTCCACGCCGCAGCCATCCATGATTGCACTACTGCACTCCAGCCTGGGGAAAGACTGAGACCTTGTCTCAAAAAAAAGGGAGAGTAACATCATTCCATTTGGTAGATCTTTAAAAGTAAGAGTAGTACGTTTTTAATTTTAACAAAATTAAAATTTAATGAAATTATGCCTTAGGACTTTTGACAGGTTCCACTTTTATCAAGATTCATTTTATGCTTTCTGCAAAAGAGGCTGATCTATTGCCTATGTTTTTTTTTATTTCTTTCTTTTTGATTTTCATCATCTATAGTGGGATTCTAGCAAATGCTGTCAGTAAAGAAGTGATTCTGCCCCCAAGTTAAGAGGGCACACCCCACTTGCAAACAATGCCATTCATTCTTATCTAGCTTATCATTTTTTTCCCTGGTAGAATGTGGAAACACCACCTGGAAGAGAAAAGATAGTTGCCTCAATTATGGAAGATGTCAAAACAGCCCCAGGCCAGCATGTGTGAAACCTGTTCAGAGTTTCTCTCTTCTGCGAGTGAAGAGCTGACTCAGATAAGAATTGGCCACAATTAAATGAGGCTCATGTGAAGGAATGTCAGGCTTTAGGGACTGCCAGGCTGTAGGGACTGCCTTGTGTGTTCATCATTGATTAGACCTGTGGAAATTCTTATCTGGAAGGAACTGGTGTCACCAGGATCTTGATGAGCTCTGCATATATTACAAAGGAGAAGTGTTTACCACATTAAATGTCTGATGATGTCACCGCGATGTCTGATGATGCTGCAGCAGCAACATTAGACATGAAACCATCTCTGTCCTCTGCTCACTTTGAATATCTTTGGAAGTCACCTGTAGTCCATTTCATCCCATCTTTTTTTTTTTTTAATTTAATTTTATTTTTTATTGCATTTTAGGTTTCGGGGTACATGTGAAGAACATGCAAGATTGTTGCATAGGTACACATAGGCAGTGTGATTTGCTGCCTTCCTCCCCATCACCTATATCTGGCATTTCTCCCCATGCTGTCTCTCCCCAGCTCCCCATCCCCTGCTGTCCCTCCCCTATTTCCCCCAATGTTAGATCTGTCTTCTGTTGGTCTACATGAGAAAGCGAAATACTTGTTTTTGTTTTAAAAAAAAAAAAAAAAAAGGAAAAGTAATCCCTACCTATCTTTCCCTCCTGACTTAGACACTGAATGTATGCAAAATTCCCAAATGATTTCAAATTGAAAGTTTCACTCTTTGACTTCTTATTTTGGTTAAGTGGCTTTCTTGACAGGCAAGAGAGTTTTGCAATGGATGAGATGATGGACAGAAGGTGATGTATTATAATTATTGTGTATGCCCTTGGGTTTAAGTGAGGTAATTGTATGAAATTATGTAGTCAATAACTACTCCTTCCCACTCTCATTCCAAAAACATTGTGGCTCTGCTGTAAAACTCAGGTGTTCTGTACCTTATATAAAAAAAACCTTAAAAGTCCTATCCCTTAAAAAAAAGGCTTATTTAGACACATTTGTATTTTATTTTGAATTGTGCAAAAAAAAAATTTAATTTGTCCATCTTAGCCACTTTTAAGTGTGCAGTTCAGTAGTGTTAAGTATATGCACATTGGTTTTTGCAATTGTAGGTTAGTGGTTTTGAGGTGGCCCTAGTCTGGGATCAAGGGGACACAGTGTGTCACAAAAAATTATGAACATATTATAAAAGGAAATTGAGGGTGGGCACTGTGGCCAATATGGTGAAACCCCGTCTCTACTAAAAATACAAAAATTAGTTGGGCATAGTGGCACATGCCTGTAGTCCTAGCTACTTGGGAGGCTGAGGCAGAAGAATTGCTTGAAGCGGGGAGGTGGAGGTTGCAGTGAGTGGAGATCGTGCCATTGCACTCCAGCCTGGGTGTCAGAGCCAGACTCCATCTCAAAAAAAAAAAAAGGAATTCACAATGAAATTAAAATGGAATTCGTGGAGAAGGAAGAAGATATAGTAGGACAGTCATTCCAAAGTCAATCCCCAAATCAAACAGACACAACAAAGTCCAAAGTTTCCAAAGCATCAGATTGGTATGTGTTGACTCCTACGGATTTTTTTCTTTTTTCAGACTTTCATCCCTTTAATTAGGTCAGAATGGCAGGCAAGGTGTGGAGAAGGTGGTGCTTCTTGAGCCCCACTCAGCAGCTGGTCAGTTCTCATCCTCTGGCAGCTGGATCTTGCTGGGGTCGAAGCAGTTGCATTCCATGTTGGGAAGGCTGTTGGCTCTTGGTATTTCACAAGCCTCTCAGCTTCACAGCAGGCCCACTCTCACATCGTGTAGTCGGGCAGATAGGCCACAAAGGTGCTGCCAAGGACCAGGACCACGGAGACGCCAAAGAAGAAGACAGCTCGCGTGTTCCAGATGTCCAAAATGGGTCCTTGTCATAACCACAGGAGTCTGGGTTCTTCTCACAGAAGTTTTTGTTCTCAGGATCTGAGTCCTCCTGTCAGTGTATGGTCAGTTCCAGGGACCGCTTTCCCGCCACAGCGGACGTGGGCGGCCAGGAGCCCTTGCGTCTCCGCCGCCTCCAGAAGACCAGGAGTGCTCAAACCTACCAGCTCAGCTGCCATGACAGATGGTGCTACAGGGTCTCTGACTCCTATAGATTCTATGTGGATCTTATAATATGGATGATCAATATTTGATACAATCTTTACGTGAACTGTAAAGGGCAAAATTATACAAATTTGTCTGCTTCATGTTTACTTAGTAGAGAGATCAATATTATGATGGCCTGGAACAGAAGTGAATTTTTTGGCCATTTTTTCATATAACCGAATAACCAGAAGGTATTTGATTAACAAAATCAAATAATCTTAAAGTATGAGATAATTTTTCTTGGTGGTCTGGAAGTGAAATGTTGGATCCAAGTAAACTGAGTAGGAGAAGTAGAGTCCTAGGCTATAGGACTTTCATCTGAGATTCTGTGAGAGGATAATAAATGAGCATGTTCTTTGGACTTCCATAAAATATAATAGTATTATAACCACTTACTCTTGGTCCGGGGCTTGGGCCCTCATTTTATTGTTGCCATGTGCCAGCCTGTGGGACATATACTCAGCCCTCAGAACCATCGTTTTACTTCCCTGGTGAGGATGCTGCTCTCAACATCCCCTGAAGTTCCTGCCTCTTAACATCCCTGGCTCTAGAAACACAAACCTTTGTGTTAGGTTATGTAACATAGCAGTGATGTGTAAGATCTGGCAACTCGATAAGAGCTTCTTCTGTCTTAGCTATTGGCTACTGTTTCCCAACTGAATTCATATTTCTTGAATGCCTGGTATTTGATCTTGAAAAAATATGTGTGAGGCAGAGGGTAGCTGATGCCCAAATTTCTGGTTCGGGACATTTAGTCCGTAATTTGTGGCCAGTTTTATTACTTGTTCTTTCTCCTAAAAACATAAAAGTAATGGAAGGATGGTATTGTTAGCCACATGAGGCTGAGAGCTAACATTTTTCTTTTTGATCTGGAAAATAATTTTTTTTAAAACTTATTTATTATTATTTGAGACAAAGTCTCCCTCCTGTAGCCCAGGCTGGAGTGCAATGGCGGGATCTCAGCTCACTGCAACCTCTGCCTCCTGGGTTCAAGTAATCTTCTTGCCTCAGCCTCCCAAGTATCTGGGATTACAGGAGCCTGCTACCATGCCTGTCTAATTTTTAGTAGAGATGGGGTTTCACCATGTTGGCCAGGCTGGTCTTGAACTCGTGACCTCAGGTGATCTACCCACCTCGGCCTCCAAAAGTGCTGAGATTACAGATGTGCGTCACTGCGCCTGGCGGAAAATTGTTCTTGAAAACAATAGTATAGTCTACTGGATTCTTCAAGTTAAAACTTTGAAGTACTTGTCGTACATAATTTTCTGTTGCTAAATTCTTTGTTAGTATCATTTACTCTCATAACATTTGCTGCCAACACATGGACGTTGAAAAACAGGTTTCTGGGCTTATATTTGTAATGGCTGAATGACATTTGCTTATAATGGTCAAATCACCAGAGCCTTTTAGATTTTTTTTTTTGAAGGAGGAAATAGGAAAGGCATCTTAAATACAACAATAGAAATCTATTCCAAAAGAAAATTCATATCTGAACTCTTTGGGTGGAATAGTTTGGTAAAGGTTAAACAAACTTTCTCTCACTCTTGTGGGACATTAAAATAAATTTCATCTAAATTCTTGTCAGCTTCCCTGTACAGCTGCCCTAAACATCTGCTGTGGATGCTCAGAATTGCTGCTTTTCCCCTTTCACAGTTCACATATGCTCGTATAAACTATTTATTTGTAATACATAATTAGTGGCAACCTGTATACTTGATTTTTAACTGCATATACTCAGGGGTAGACTAGAAGAAAACGGTCTACTTACTTCCCTACATGGAATGAGTCTTAGTTTAAGGCTTGGCAAAGCAATGTTCTTGTTTCCTTTGCAGAAGCTGTTGATATTAAGAAGAGGTGTTTTAAATCTGTTTAGGTTATTGTAGCTTGGGGTAGAATTAGGGAACTGTGCTTGGTTTCACAATGTGTGGCAGCACCTCTAGGGGGCAGCATTCTATTCAGGCCAACTCTGAGGGGCTGGGCGATCTCACAACTGATCTATCTGTGGCTGCCTTGAGATACTAACCCTGTACTGGTAGGCTGAGGTTGCTTATGCTGAAGTAACCAGATGGATGGAGGTTCTTGGACAATTTCTTTAACCCGTGTCTAAAGAAATGTCTGCAAATGTCCCGTCTCTATAAAAAAATATGTTTTCTTAAGGGAGTGTATAAGAAGAGGATCCCACTGACTCAGGATTCTGCAGCCTTGGACTTTTTTTTTTTTTTTAATAGAGTCTCACACTGTTGCTTGGCTCCATCTTGGCCCACTGCAACCTCCACCTCCCTGGTTCACGCAATTCTCTTGCCTCAGCCTCCCGAGTAGCTGGGATTACAGCCACACACCACCACACCTGGCTAATTTTTTTTTTTTTTTTTTTGTATTTTAGTGGAGATGGGGTTTCATTATGTTGGCCAGACTGGTCTTGAACTCCTGACCTCATGATCCACCCACCTTGGCCTCCCAAAGTGCTGTGATTACAGGCATGAGCCACCATACCTGGCCACAGACTTGGGCTCCTTAGTGGAGAAGGAGGGTAGTTGAGAGCTGTCTGTGCTGACCTGTCCTTAGGAAGAAAGACTCTGTGGGTAGTCCCATGTGGTAATTGAAGGGGTGACCTTGGACTCATTAGCACTGAGTACTAATTCAGACAATGTGGGCTTATATGCACCAGTCAATAATAAATAACTTTAATGGGGAATATGGGAGAGCTGAAGGAACAAGATTTGCATTTTGCCTCTTTTGCTAAGGCACAGTTGTCAGTGATGGTAATATCAGGAGATAAGAGTGACAGGATTTCTGGATTGTCAGCAAACTTCTAGATTGTATTTCTTGACCCACATGCAAGCTCTTAAATCCTTGGAATGTTTATTCCTGCCTATTTCCAAATAATCTTCTTTACCTCTTCCCATGTTATAATTTCTACCTCTCTGCAGTGTATTCATCTTTCTATTAATATATGTTAGGTATTTGGTTTCTTCTCCTTTTTGAATTCATTCAGATTGCTGTTTGAGATACTATTTTAGAGTCTTAGCCATTTCGTGATATACTGTTTATTTTTTGCACAATTATTTTCTCCCTCCTTCTTGCTTGCTCTTCATCTGCTCATACCCCAACCTTCATGAAGTCAGACATAGCTAATATTATCACGTTTTAGAGAGTTGAGTGTGTATCAGTCTTCTCATTCAATTCATTTAGCAAGTTTTCATTGTCTACCTACTGTGGATGAACTCAGCATTGCTGCCTTATATTCTAGGGGAATGTTTAGCCAAATAGACAAGCACTTACAAAACACCTGCTTGAGCCTGTGTCTACTTTGTTTAGGGTAAGAACTGGTCCCATATGTAAATGTGGTAAGATTTGGAACTGAATTATTATTCTCTCATAAGCCCTCCATAAACTTCAGGATGTCTTATCATTTATCACATTTTCTTTTGGAGTTTCCGTCCTTTGGAAAATGATCACGTGATACCCCTTCACCTCATTGATGTACAGCAGCTCTGCATATATCCAAGCCTCCTCTCCCCAACACACACTGGCTTTCCTCTTGCCCTACATTACCATCTCTTTCTCAGCAGCAAAGGGGTGCAACAAGGGAAGGTCCCCCATCTTTTGCTTTCCTGTCTTCCGATTTTACTTTGTAGATTGTGTTTTCCTTGAAGAAGACTCACTTTTAAAGGGGAATGGCAATTGGGATGGCTAAAAAGATGTTAACTTTTGTAAACATAGCAGATGGCAGGGACTTGGCAGAGTAGTAAAAATCCATTGTGTCAGACTGTAGCAATCAGAGGCTCTCCAAGCACTTTTTTTCCTGAATTGCATTTTGCCCCCCAACTATTGGAATTAACACTATTTATTTCTTCGATTTGAAATGATTTAGGCCTTCTTCTCTTCCAGGCTGTTTTTTCCAGAGCAAAGGCTATTACTGGAATAGGTTTTCTTTCTTTTCTTGTTTTTTTTTTTTTTAAACTTAAGCATGGGAGAATACTAATATATATTTACTCTTTGGTTTCTGTCATTGAGGCCTACAAGAGAAAAATTGAAATCATGCATTTTTCTGGAACATTTTCTCAGACAGCTAAGCACGGGAGCAAATTATATTCTCTCCATACATTTTTTTTTTCACTTATACCATGATGAATTTCTTTCTCCAGAGAGAGAAGTGATTTTTAAAAGGCTTGAACAACATGCTAATCTTTCCTTCTGGTAGCCCCTGGTTGAATTACTTCTGAATTGGAAGCATTTACCGATGAAATGATACTTGACATTAACCAGTGTTGTATGGAAATATTTCTAGCACCTGGGGAGAAAATAAAGGAGGGTATTCATAACACTGCCGCTGTGTGGCTGAATCTTTCATTTTTCTCAGAACCAACTTCAATTACTCTTGCTTCATGCTGACTGATTTCTCTCCTGAGAGATCACTCTTGGACAACAGAAAGATTTGCACCACTGGAAAATGTTAGAATTTAGAGCATTATTATAATGGAAAAGGTTGGGTTTTGGTAATGGTCTCCTTGGCTATTTGGCAGAACCAGCTGAGGGCTTTGGTTTGGGATTTTTTCTTCCTTGTGCAGAATGACAAAGGCGATATTATATACCTGTAAATAAAATATTCTTGTTATAAAGCCATACTTAGATTTAGAGCTAAGTAGACAAGCAGAGTTTTCCACAGAGAGGTGAAATATGACCTTGGCTTTCGGTTTTGTATCTCAGGATATTTTTGACTTGGCCAACTGCTTTTGGCTTTTGACTAAGTAAAACTAGGTAAGAAAAAATAGGAAAATATATGGATGATTATTGAACCTTAAGAAGATTCTTGTCTTCATGTTAGACCTTGTAGCTCACAGAACTGTGCAAATTCTTTATTTGCTTTTTTTTCTAATGTGAAAAAAAATTAGCACAACAAATTATGGAGTGGTTGTCTCATTCTTCAGTTGAAATGTGTGGATGTGCTTATATGACAAGTATGAGACCGTTTCTTCAGGGATAGCTCTCAGCTTAGTTAAGATGAGAATTCATGCTTTACGATATGGTATAGGAAGAAGGGGAATAATGAGCTAGTCTTCCAAATCTTGAGATTATACCCCACTTCCAAAGTTTTTCAGGCAGCTAGAGCCAGACTGTCTAGTTTAGATTCAATGTTTCCCTGATTTTATTTCATAGAACACTCTTTCTTTAAGAATTTGCAGTATAGGTGTAGGGTATAGGGGGAGAGAAAGGAATTTATGATCAAATAGATTTTTGAAATTAAACATATTATGTCCCTTAGGAATCCCAATTTACATAGCATGCTTGTGCATGTAATAAGTATTTACGGAATTCTAACTGTACACTCTGGAACTTTATTTCTAATAGTAAAAATTGACAATAAGTCCAGCAGTCCCCACTTATCCACAGTTTGACTTTCCAATGTCTCAGTTATCCACTGCCAACCACAGCCCCAATATGTCAAATGGAAAATTCCGAAATAAACCATTCATAAGTTTTAAATTTCATGCCATTCTGAGTTACCCAGTGAAATCTCACCTCATCCCTCACTATTCCTCCAACATCCTCCCTGGGGTGGGAATCCTCCCTTTGTCCAGCATGTCCATGCTCTGCCTGCTTTCTTCCGCTTAGTCACTTAGTAGCCATTTTGTTATCAGATCACTGATCCTGGTATTGCAGTGTTTGTGTTGAAGTCACCCTTACTATACTTAAAAATGGCCTCAAAGCTCAAGAGTAGTGATGCTGGCAATTTTGATATGCTGGAAAGAACTGTACAGTGCTTCCTTAACGTGAAGAGGTGAAAGAAAGTTCTTGACTTCATAAGGAAAGAAAAAAAAATGCTGAGATTGCTAAGGCCTAGAGTAAGAACGAGTCTTCTATTCATGAAGTTGTGAAGAAGGAAAAAGAAATCTGTATTAGTTTTGCTGTCACACCTGAAACTGCAAAAGTTACAGTGACAGTGTGATAAGTGTTTAGTTAAGATGGAAAAGCCGTTTAGTTTGTGGGTGGAAAACATAAAAGGAAACACATTTTGATTGATGGCAATCGGGTTTGGTTTCAGGCATTCACTGGGTGTCTGGAAACGTATATCCCTCAGATAAGGGTGGGGGAATACTATATCTACTGTGCTTTCCTGTGGAGATGAAAAGAAAAGTAGAGTAAATTTTTAGAGATGACTCAGGATGGGAGGTGAGGGAGGTTTATTTTGGAGCATATTAAAGGTTCCAGGAAGTTCTACGTTAAGAAATCTCTTTATCTTTGTTCAACTAGTGTTTCCTAAAGTGTATTTTAATTGCCTACCTACACGTACAGAATGAGTGTGTCATGGGACACAGTTTGGGAAATGGTGACCTAGCTATTTCCACAGGGTCTCTTAGTTTTAGGATTATAATTTCTGATTGGACTGATGTTCATTTTCATCTTCTCCCTGTGGAGTTAATGGTGTATGCTGACTAGCCCAGCCCAGCATCCCTCACCAAAAATTGATTGAAATTTTAACATTTCAAGGCTGTTTATTAGGTACTATAAGAAGAAATGAGGCCCTGAACTTTTCTTTGAGGAGCTTATAGTCTAATATATACTTTAAAGATCCACTTAAGTGATCCAAGGGAGACAGTACTATCAGAAAGGTAAGTAGAAATAAAATACAGACAATGTTTTGAGTAGTGGTTTCTCAAAGTCTTATTTCTTCTGAGTAACGTGTAGGTGCAGATGCTTAGAGACCTGCATTCCTAAAGGAAGCAAGAGCTGTCAGAGTCAAATTCACAGTGGAGATCTCAGATCTAGTTTTAGGTTTTTTATAGACAAGCTGTGTGACCTTGTTCAAATCATGTAACTTCTCTCAGTCTGTTTTCTCAATGGTAAAACTAGAGTGTTGGGCTAGACAACTTGATGATCCTTTGGCTATATTACTTAGTGACTTTACATGGCTTTGGCTCAGTATTTCATTATATAATGTGAATAATGACATGACCCAAATTAGTGGGATCTAAATACGTAGTATATTATCTGATACATTCTCTAGCTATAATGGTTTGTCTTAAAAAAAAAAACTGCATCAATCCCTTTTTCTTCTTTTCAGGCAGCCATTAGCACAAGCCAGAGAGTAAAACTTTATTTCCAAGTATGTTATACGAGCAGTCTATAACTGATTTCAGGAGCAAGGACCCAGAGCATAAAGTAGTCCCATGAGAATGGTAATTTAAGTGGTGTCAGAATAGGCTGCTCTAGAAGACAGGGCTAAGCAGTATTTGGCTGTTTTGGGACTCATCATTGCAAGGAGAAATCTTGCTTGAACTCCCCAGGAGTTAAATGCTAGGTCTAAGGAGCTAATGCAGCCGTAGTTTTCAGAGTTTGAAAGTGTACACATGGGAGTTGGAATAAATTACAGAGCTCTGGCAATAGCTTTTGGCCATGTCACCATGCCCAGGACCTCTCTATGGCATTGACTCTGACCCCAGCACATCTGTGAAAGGGTAGCTTTCATATTAGGGGTGGTTCCTCTCTGGACCCTTTATCCTTAACTCAGTTTTACTTGTTTTTTGTTTGTGCCCCTGCTTCTGAAAACCTTAATAATTTTGTCAGTTGATATTCATGGAATATTAACTACATGCCAGACACTATGTTAGCCTTTTACTTGGTAGTGGGAACTCTTATAATCCCCATTTTAAAGATAGAGAAACTGAGATTTAATGATTCTTTCCATATTAGCCCTAAAGTCACCCAGCCACTAGATGTCAAATCCTGGATTCAACTCAGGTTTCTCTGACCTTTGAGGCTAACACAGTGTTCTTCCTGTGTTTTAGAAAAGAAAGGATATTCTTTCCTTTACCTTTGATGTGTATTTTTGCTACTGAAAAATAAAACGTAGAGTAGGTTTTAAATTTTATTCCCTGTCTTGTGACTCCCAGATTTTGTCTTCTCTAAAATCTACCTTAATGCTAATAATAGCTGAAAATTTTATACTATGTGCCATGAACTGTTTTAAATATTTTCCGTATATTAACTCAAATCTTATTTAGTAGGCATTATTGTTCCTGTTTTATAGAAGAATAAACTGAGGCACAGAGAGGTTAAATAGCTTGCCTGGGGTTGTAAAGCCTGTAAATGGCATAGATGGGATTCAAATGCACGTGGTCAAGTGCCAAAGTGCACGTTCCGTAACCATTACACGCTCTGCCTTTGTGTTGGCATGGGCTCTGGCACAGCTTACACCTGAGTAGAGACTGATCTTCCATTTGCAGTTTGAACACGGGTCACCTTCCTTAAGGACTTCTGTCAAGGGCACTCTATATTGACTTTGTTCTTTGCTTTACAGCTGAATATAGCAAATTTCTTGAGTGTCCTCTCGATTTGGCTAACAAAATCCTCTCAAAATAGAAAAGATAGGAAGAGGGAGAGTGAAAATGAAATATGTTATTAAAATATCTTTTTTAGTGTTCAGGATTCTGAGCAGACCAGATGAATGATGGCAGAAAACAGCTTTATCAGGTTACCAAAGCAAGCATAGGTACCCTTCAGAGTCAAGGCTGCCCCAGAGGGGTAGCCTCTGTGATTGCTGTTCCCTGCCCTTAAGGTCTCTGGCATTTATTCATCCATGGAAAGAAAAATCTGCATGCCCTTCTGAATCCCACAGTAAGATCCATCCTAACAGAGCAGAAGGGCAGGACCGGGAGGCACACCAGGAATGCCTCTGAAAAATAAATGTCTCAAAGATTGATGGCTTGATGATCTCTTTGGAGATTTTATCAAAAATTATTGATTATGTTAGTAAGTCGTAGAAAATAGCCTCTGAGGTTGGGAACTAAGTGCTTTCTTTAAAATAATCTGGAAAGAGTAGAATAAATCAATGTTCAGAGCATCTAAAACACTGTAACTATCGTATTGGCTTCACAAATAGCTTGGCTTCAGTGTGGAAAAAGCAATATTATTTTTTTAAAAAATCTGAACAGTTGTTTTGGCATGCTAAAAAAGAAAAGAAGACAAAATTTGATTCTAGTATTTACTTTGCAAAATTTTACATTCCTAGCTTGTAGCACTCATTTATTTCCTAATCAGTGGGAATATTGTAATGCTTTTAAAATAATTTGTTCTAGATAGGGCTTTTTTTTTCTCCTTTGCCACAACAAAAGTACAAAAGCCTTAAAAAATATTTTTTCAACAACTGAATTTGACAAACTTAGTCCTGCTCAGTTTTTTGGTATTAGGTTTAAATTTCAGAACATGATAATACCATTCCATTTATACTTGTTTTGAAGTATTTTCTATTTGCATTTAAGACCACTGATTCTTGTTTATAAGAAAACAATTCCAACAGTGTATCTTGCTGAAAGAAAAACTCGCTGTGCAAAAGCACCAATTTTTGAATCTTAAATTGAATGATGTGTTTTCATATTATGACAGCATTCTGCCTTGAAAGATTCACAGCAAGATTTGTAAAAGTAACTATCCCCTTAGGGCACTTAGATATTTCCTTATAAAGAGTTAACTACTTAGCAGAGGAAATAACACCAGGGAGAGTAATAAGGTGTCAGAAAAGGAAGATGACTACAAAATAATGATAAACCACAGCTCTAAAATTGTAATGTAACTCAATGAAAACTAATTCAATTGAAGCGTGTTTCAGTTTGATGTTAACTCTGAACCTGGGGAACTTGAGACCTGGTATTGGGGGATCTCTTCATTTTATGGACCTCAGTTTCTTCATCTGTAAACTCAGGAGATTGGAACAGATAATCTTTAAGGCTCCTTTGAACCTCTATAATTTCTTGACTCGGTTTCCTGAAGTGAGATGTGCTTTTTGTTGGGGAATAGGAAACTGAACATATTAAAAGCATCTGGGCCTCTGGTTACATCTGTACTTAGTGTTCTGTTTAACAAACCAGTGTTACTTGCTTCCTGTGTGGTGGGTGCTGTACTGGATGCTGAGAACAGTGATATACTTCCCATCAGGTTTCCTTAAGTAGAGTTCAGAGTGTGAATGGGGGATAGACTCAGAAAAGTTCAGTTGTACTGAATTTTTCATGGGGCAAGTTTTCCTCTCTGATCACCATGGAGTGCAGACTCCTTGGGCAAAGGATCAGCAAAATTACTGTTACAGAGAGCCTTCTCAGCACATAATAGTGAGTGGGAAATGAGGCAGAAACTCTATTTGTATCTCCCTGGAGCATTCCGAGAGTGATCCCAGCGTTTCACCTTGAGGGACTGTAACCTGGCCTTTGCATTCCCTTACAACAGACTTGCTTACTTTACCATGTTCACATTTCCACAGTGAGCCTAAAAATTTCTCCACTGCTTTGGAGGCTTTTGAGATGATGAAAGAGAAGACACTCCCGAGGCAAAGAAAGTACTATTAAAGCATCTTCTAGTGTACTTTTGTGATTACTAAAGAGAGGTTCTGTGGCTCCCATATTTCAGCTGACTGTGCTCCACAAAGTAGACACCGCAGTCATATTGTGGGATTCACCACTCTGCAGGGTAGGACGTTTGAACCTACTGCATCCAGAAAACCTCAAATGTATCATTTTCCTAATAAAGTTTCCTTTGAAATGACCAGCAGCCCAATGATGTCTTTCTAGGAACTTACTGAGCAGGGTCACCAGCGGCCATGTGACTTGGTCTCTGCCCTAGTTACCTGAGCTGGTGTCCACATGCTGCCTGCTCCATTTACTTAGGACATGCAATGTCTGCAAAGAACAGATAGTCAGAGGAACTGCATGTGAAATTAACATCCTTTATAGAAGTGTACTCCCTTTTCCTGCTTCTAATTTTTGCTATCTATTAATGCCTAAAATGTCCCCATATTAAACTTGACTTTCTCTATCTGCAACTCCTTGTTTTCTACTGGATACTTCAGCAGATTATAGCAGCAAGGTATCTTTCATCCCCAGGCAGACCCAGCATTTGCATGCTCAAGGTTTCACTTTAGGAGAGTCTCTTGTAAGGTGAAGCTGTAAAAACAAATAGGAAAGCCTTGTGGGGTGTGGAGAGAGCCTCAGGTCTAATCTAGAGTCTGCTACTAGGAAAATGAGGTTTTATATTCTCATTGACAAAAAGGTTATAATAATACGTGCCTTGCTAACCTTGGATATGAAAGAGTTTTATAAAGCATAAATATAATTTTGTAATATTTTAAGATGTTAAACTCCTGTAGGGGATTTTTTTTCTTTAGCTTGCAGACAATAGTTAGAACTACTTTAAAACCGAGAGGAGGTAACCAAAATGATATGCTGGCGGTGGGGATGGGTTGTGCTTTCTAAAATCAATGATATATGTTGACTACTTCATTAGAATTAAATTTGGTAATATGTACTTCTAGGATCCTTGATCACTTCATTCTTGCTTGCAGGTAATTTTGAGAGAGTGAGGGTGTGATGGGGAAACACATGGATTTTAGAGAAAGATTAAGGTCTGAGATCCTGCTTTGCTACTTGCCGGCTGGGGTACATTGGTTGGGCCATCATCTCAACTAAACAGATTAACTTCTCTGACCCACAGTTTTCTAGTATGTCATTGGGTAAAATTGTACCTGTTACTTAGGATTGTCATGAAGATTAAATATAACAAAATGGAAAAATGAATGACAGTGTGTAGTCATTGCATGCCTGCAAAGAAATTCTTTTCCTGTCTCCTCTCATCATCACGTTCCCTGTAGAGGAAGAAGAGGAGAATATCAAAGGTTTGCAAAATGTAAGACTGGATGGAAGAACTCATATTTTGCGGTTCTAAAAATCTGATCCTTTGGGTATAAATAGACTTCACTTTTTCTTGTTGAATACATCCTTTCTCCCCTGTCTTTCATTGATTTTACTGGCTAAAGTAGGAAAAGGTTTTTATCTTTTAACCCACATAGCCATGAAACTGTGGAAACTGCCTAAATTTAATAGTCATTAATGAAAATAATTGGAAGTATCTCTTGTAATTTCTGGAGTTTTTCTTGCAAGAAATCACTCTTACCTCTCTTGTTCTGAGGTGTTCTAGATATCACTCCGGTCATGTAGCCCCTCAGGGATTATTGTCCCTGCTTTGTTACTTGACACTTTGTTCATTTTCATGGCATGGCGTTATGCATAAACCTTGATCAGTTTTAAAGTAAGCACAATAAAAGATGGTAATACCTTAAAGCATTTTTTAAAAGATCATAATTAGAAAAGTAATTATATAATTGTTGATGAAGACTGTTCATTGAAGAAAAATTAGAAAATGCAAATATGCCTCCAAATCCCACAACACAGTTAATCCTTTTTAAATAAAACGATTCAGTTGCACATAGAGATGTTTATATAATATAACTCATGTTACATATACTGTTTGACGACCTTTTTTCCTTAGGATTACATCTTATTACATCTGAAAATGCACATCTTCTATATCTCTATTTTTAATGACTGCATAATATTTCATGAGTACACCATTGAATTAGTCAGTCCTCTATTGAGAGGCATTTAGCATCTCTATTTTTTTTTTTTACTTTAAACTGTGCTATAACAGATATTTGTCTAAATATTTGTATAGGATAATTACTGCAAAGACAGTTCTAAGTCAAAGGTAAATGCACTTAAAGCCTCCAATACATACTTCCACATTGACCTTCAGAATGTAAGAAATCTTGTGCCAGTGGACAACCTGTCAGCAGGGTAAAAGTGTTATTTAAAACGAAGTGTCACTTGAAAACATTCTTACGCGATAGGGCTAAATTCTAGTAATCTTGAGTTCCTTATTACCTAGTAGTGGCAAGGTTTCTAATTTTTTCTTATATTGCTGTTTTAGTAAAAGATTTTATGATAAAGTTTTTTAAAACGTGGTTTCCTAATAGTTATTTTCCACTCCTCCCACTTCTTCTAGGGTAATTTATCTTTTCTCTCTCTCTTCCCCTCCAGGATGGAAGTATGATGTGATGGATATAATTATGGGACACTGTGTGGGCACACGGCCTCCTCCTCCTTGCCTCATCCTCCTGCTTTTCAAGCTGTTGGCCACTGTCTCCCAGGGGCTGCCAGGGACTGGACCCCTGGGCTTCCACTTCACACATTCCATTTATAATGCTACCGTGTACGAGAACTCGGCAGCAAGGACCTATGTCAACAGCCAGAGCAGAATGGGCATCACCTTAATAGATCTGTCCTGGGATATCAAGTACAGAATAGTGTCCGGAGATGAGGAAGGCTTTTTCAAAGCAGAGGAAGTCATCATTGCAGATTTCTGTTTTCTCAGAATAAGAACTAAAGGTGGCAATTCTGCCATATTGAATAGGGAAATCCAGGATAATTATTTATTGATAGTAAAAGGTTCGGTCAGAGGAGAGGATTTGGAAGCATGGACCAAAGTGAATATACAAGTTTTAGATATGAATGATCTGAGACCTCTGTTTTCACCCACAACATACTCCGTTACCATAGCAGAAAGCACACCTCTAAGGACTAGTGTCGCCCAGGTGACCGCAACTGACGCAGATATTGGTTCCAATGGAGAATTCTACTACTACTTTAAAAATAAAGTTGATCTCTTTTCAGTTCACCCCACGAGTGGTGTCATCTCCTTAAGTGGCCGATTAAATTATGATGAAAAGAATAGGTATGATCTGGAAATTTTGGCTGTGGACCGGGGAATGAAACTGTATGGAAACAATGGAGTGAGCAGTACCGCAAAGCTTTATGTTCACATTGAACGCATAAATGAGCATGCACCAACAATCCATGTAGTCACTCATGTTCCTTTCTCATTGGACAGAGAGCCCACATTTGCCGTGGTGACAGTTGATGACCTAGATGATGGGGCCAATGGAGAGATCGAATCTGTTTCCATCGTGGCTGGGGATCCTTTAGATCAGTTCTTTCTGGCTAAGGAAGGAAAGTGGTTGAATGAGTACAAGATTAAAGAGAGGAAGCAGATTGACTGGGAGAGCTTTCCCTATGGCTATAACCTCACTCTTCAAGCAAAAGACAAGGGATCGCCTCAAAAATTTTCAGCATTAAAGACAGTCCACATAGGCCACCCCACAAGAGACACTGTCCCAGTTAGATTTGAAAAAGAAGTGTACGATGTGAGCATAAGTGAATTTTCCCCTCCTGGTGTCGTGGTTGCTATAGTAAAATTAAGTCCTGAACCGATAGATGTGGAATACAAATTATCTCCTGGTGAGGATGCAGTGTACTTTAAAATTAATCCTCGGTCAGGTTTGATTGTTACAGCACAGCCCCTGAATACTGTTAAGAAGGAGGTTTATAAACTGGAGGTGACAAATAAGGAAAGAGATTTAAAAGCACAAGTCACCATCAGCATAGAAGATGCGAACGACCACACCCCGGAATTTCAGCATCCACTGTACGATACTTTTGTGAATGAAAGTGTCCCAGTGGGAACAAGCGTTCTAACGGTTTCAGCTTCCGATAAAGATAAAGGAGAAAATGGGTACATCACCTATAGTATCGCCAGCCTGAATTTGTTACCATTTGCCATTAACCAGTTTACAGGTGTTATTAGCACAACCGAAGAATTAGATTTTGAATCCTCCCCAGAAATTTACAGATTCATTGTTAGAGCTTCTGACTGGGGTTCACCGTACCGCCATGAAAGCGAGGTCAATGTGACTATTCGAATAGGAAATGTCAATGACAACAGCCCTCTCTTTGAAAAAGTGGCTTGCCAGGGAGTTATTTCATATGACTTTCCAGTCGGTGGTCACATCACAGCAGTCTCGGCGATCGATATTGATGAACTTGAACTTGTAAAGTACAAAATCATTTCTGGAAATGAACTTGGCTTCTTTTATTTAAACCCAGACTCTGGTGTTTTACAGCTTAAAAAATCATTGATGAATTCTGGCATTAAAAACGGCAATTTTGCCCTCAGAATTACAGCAACTGATGGAGAGAATCTTGCAGATCCCATGTCTATTAACATTTCAGTCCTACATGGGAAGGTGTCTTCAAAGAGCTTCAGTTGCAGAGAAACTCGTGTGGCTCAAAAGCTGGCAGAGAAACTCCTCATTAAGGCAAAAGCAAACGGGAAACTGAATCTGGAAGATGGATTCCTTGACTTTTATTCAATTAATAGGCAGGGACCACATTTTGACAAGTCTTTTCCTTCTGATGTGGCTGTAAAGGAGGATCTGCCAGTTGGTGCGAACATTCTGAAGATTAAAGCCTATGATGCCGACTCTGGCTTCAATGGAAAAGTGCTATTTACAATATCTGATGGAAATACGGATAGTTGCTTTAATATTGATATGGAGACTGGGCAGCTTAAAGTCCTTATGCCCATGGATCGAGAACACACAGACCTCTATCTCCTTAATATCACCATCTATGACTTAGGAAATCCGCAGAAATCATCGTGGAGACTGCTGACCATCAATGTGGAGGACGCTAATGACAATAGCCCAGTTTTTATTCAAGACAGTTACTCAGTTAACATCCTTGAAAGTTCAAGCATTGGTACTGAAATCATTCAAGTGGAAGCCAGAGACAAAGACTTAGGTTCTAATGGTGAAGTGACTTACTCAGTCTTGACAGATACACAGCAGTTCGCCATCAATAGCTCAACTGGAATCGTTTATGTAGCCGACCAGCTGGACCGGGAATCCAAAGCCAATTATTCTTTGAAAATAGAAGCCAGGGACAAGGCAGAAAGTGGTCAGCAGCTGTTTTCAGTTGTCACTCTTAAGGTTTTTTTAGATGACGTCAATGACTGCTCCCCGGCTTTCATTCCCAATAGCTACAGTGTGAAGGTTCTTGAAGATCTCCCTGTCGGCACGGTCATTGCTTGGCTTGAGACCCACGATCCAGATCTTGGATTGGGGGGTCAAGTGCGCTATTCTCTGGTCAGTGACTACAATGGGAGATTTGAAATAGATAAAGCAAGTGGCGCCATCCGCTTGAGCAGAGAGCTCGATTATGAGAAGCAGCAGTTCTATAACCTTACTGTGCGGGCCAAAGACAAAGGGCGGCCTGTCTCTCTGTCATCTGTTTCCTTTGTTGAGGTGGAGGTGGTGGATGTCAATGAAAACCTCCATACTCCCTATTTCCCAGACTTTGCTGTTATTGGATCTGTAAAAGAAAACTCACGCATTGGGACAAGCGTCCTGCAGGTGACTGCTCGAGATGAAGACTCTGGAAGGGATGGAGAGATCCAGTACTCCATCAGGGATGGCAGTGGTCTTGGAAGATTCAGCATAGACGACGAGAGTGGTAAGTTTAATACTTTGTGCCAAGAGTGTAGTTTCACCTCTTTTAAATGGCCAACATTGGAAAAGTAAGGGGATGTTAGGGTGCTAAAATAGAATGACAAATGAGGTTGCATTTGGTGCAGAGATGATGCACATAGATGCTTTTCCTTAGAATATTCTGGTTTATTAGAAGATCTGTTCATACACTAACAGCCGTGGTTTCCAGTGGGACTCCTGGTTTGTTTTATTTTTTTCTTGCTCAGCAGTGCTGCTACCAGGTCATCTTTTGATAAGCCTAAGTAATTGTCACTTCTGTTGATTGTACTCCTGACCCTCTCTAAATGAAGGAGTCTGATAAAGTAAATTACATTTGAATTGGCTTTAAGTTGGAAGTGTGAAATGGATTTTCAAATGGATTTTATATAGGAATATCTTTCCCTTTACGGTAAGGCTTTGCAGAAGTGATATCATATGAGTTGCTTGATCTTCTGTCTTTCATGGTTTCATCTGGTCCTTGAACGATGGGCATTTGCACTCTGTATGCTCCATTAATATAATGAGGCGTGCTTCTACAAATGTGTTCCTAGTGGAATAAATGAGTCTTGCTATGAATTATATTTATAAAAATTGATTTTAAGATGTTATTTGTAAGATGAGATTTTTTTACAAAACATTTTAAAATATGGGGCAAAATTGTTTCAATATTTTCATTGCTTTTGACCTGCTTTTTTATTATTCATAAAGAGATGGATTTAAAAAAAAACTTGTTATTGTTGCAATTTGTCTTCAAAATGTTCATGTGCCTGGACACATGCGTATGTCTGTGTATGTGTGTGTTTCTGTTCCTTTATTAGCACTGTGCATTTTCCTAGACTTTAGATTGTAGCATCTCAAGTGAGGGGCTGTGTCTTCTCTAGTGTTGTTTAAATGGTAATATTATCACCTTACCATTTTCAGAGCAGACTTACATACATTAGATACTTTCAAACAATACTCATAGAGTGCTTTTTCTCCTTTAGTCTGCTTAAGCTGTCAGAGCAAAATATCACAGACTGGGTGGTTTAAACAACAGACATCTACCTCTTATAGTTTGGGCGGCTGGAAGTCCAAGATCAGGCACCAGCACAGTCAAGATGACTGGGCTTGCCGATTACCAATTTCTTGTTGTGTTCCCACATGGCAGAGAGATCAGACTTGGCTCTTTTTCTTCTCATAAGGGCACTAATGCCATCATTAAGGCTGTACCCTCATGACTTCATCTAAACCTAACTTCCTCCCAAAGGCCCACCTCTATATAACATCCCATAGAGGGTTACAGCTTCAGAGTTTGCATTTGTAGGAGACACATGTAGTTGGTATATAACAGTCCCATTGCTGCTGATGATGATTAGAACAGGTGGTAGGAAGGTGTCACTAGAGACATACTAACTGTATATCCGTAATACCAGAAAAATGATTTAAGAAACTATATTAAATCTTAGATAGCAAGAAAGCTGTATGTACCATCCCAAGTTTAAATGATAACTTTTGCATATGTAGGCTCTAATTACGGTCAGTGAAAATTGTAAAATTGATCTCCATAGCTATAGTAGATGGAAAAAGTCAGTGTTAGGAAATTTCACCCCGGATTTTGCCACATGCTGTGTGTTATTATGTATTCCTTGTAATTTGGTTGGAATATATTTTTGCCTTTTAAGTACAAAATGATAAAGGAGGGGAACTAGCCTTTACTGAGTGCCTATTCTGTACTAATACTTTACTACTCATAATAATGAGTTCATTGTGTACTTACAGTGTGCCAGACACTGTACAGAGGGTTTTATAGATAGGCCTTATTTAATTCTTCCAACAGTACCGCGAGGTTAGACTGATAATTACCAACTCATGAACTGAAGTTCACAGAAGACTTAGAATGTGGAGCCTACTTTCTTTCTTTCTTTTTTTTTTTTTTTTTTTTGAGATGGAGTCTTGCACTATACCAGGCTGGAGTGCAGTGATGCAATGTTGGCTCACTGCAACCTCTGCCTCCCAGATTCAAGTGATTCTCCTGCCTTAGCTTCCCGAGTAGCTTTGATTACAGGTGCCCACCCCCATGATTGGCTAGTTTTTGTATTTTTAGTAGAGACAGGGTTTCACCATGTTGATCATGCTGGTCTCGAGCTCTTGACCTCATGATCTGCCCACCTCAGCCTCCCAAAGTGCTGGGATTACCAGCGTGAGCCACCGCACCTGGCCACGTGGAGCCTACTTTCAAACCTAGCTTTGTGCATTGCAGTATACCTTGCTTTCGCCCATCTAAAGTGAAAGGGGTTTCCTTGCACGTTTCCAACTACACTTAATTTTGGTGTTGAGCTAAAATCTGTAAGGCAATAAAGTATTAAACAGATTTCAAAATCTTTGAAACTCTGGGTTTATTGATTAATGGTATTGGTCATTGATTAATCTTCCTGTTTTCTTTATAGTCCCATTGTTTGTATGGCTCTCCAGTGATGAACTTAGCTTTGAAACTCTGGTAAATGTGGGTAGGTAGGTCATAGGAAAAGCTGAAGCTGAATCATTCACCGCTGCTATATAGATGACTACATCAAGCCACACCGAGTTTTGTTTCTTTTATTTTTTTGGTCAGGAATTTGCATTTTGGTTTACTTGATATAGTGAAAAGCAGGAACAATTTGGTATTAGTGGCCTAGATTTTCCCACAGGTAATTTGCTACAGTGTTTCTACCTTGGGTGTTATTTAGAAAATCTGTGTATTTGCATTTGCTTCGTCATATTCTGGATTATATATTTTAAAAAACTTTTACTGGCCAGTCATGGTGGCCCATGCCTGTATTTCTAGCACTCTGGGAGGCCAAGGCAGGTAGATCTCTTGAGCTCAGGGGTCCCAAACTAGCCTGGGCAACATGGTGGAATTCCACTTCTACAAAAAAATACAAAAAATGAGCTGGCTGTGGTGGTGCACACTTGTAGTCCTAGTGACTCAGGAAGCTGAGGCAGGAGGATCACTTGTTCCCAGGAGGTCGACAGGTCAGTAAGCGGTGATCACGCCACTGCACTCCAGCCTGGGTGACAGGGTGAGACCCTATCTTATTATTTAAGATACAATCCAAATAAATCTTTTATTATTCATTCATGGTGAAATTTTTTTGAATGCCTTCCCAGTGGATCAAAAATCTGTTTCTGTGCTTCAGTAACTGTAGTGCTTAACGTTTTGTGAAAGTGTGTATCCTGGGATTAGTTGATACATTTAGTAGTTTTACGTTCTTGACTTTCTTGGAGATCTGCGAACCAAACCATACCGTTGAAAGTCTTTGCTAAGCACAGGTATTTAATAAATGTTTAATAATGTTCACAGTAAATGGATTCACTGGGGGCCTCCCCAACTATAGTGGATTTGATCACAATTGAAATCACTAGTCTGGAAGATGCAATTTAATCATTTCTTTCTTCACAAAGAATGCATTTTTATTCTTTGATACAACAGGGATTCATATTTTTGACTACTCAGAGGTTTTACACCATTTTAGAAAGAGCACAGTATATATTAAAAATTGAAATTTTCTATGAACTTTTTTTGTAAGCTACAAACTTGAGCAATGTTTCACCCTTTCTATTTATCTGAGGTTAAAGAAATATTTAATTGAGATGAACAATTTCCAGTTGGCACTTTAATTATGGATAATTGGGAAGATATTTTGCCATCCATTATTACTAATTGGATTAGTTCATCCATTTGTCAACTATCTATTATGTGCCAAGCATTGTGCAAGGTACATTTTAGGGACTATTTCTATTTGTCACAGTAATGCAACAAGGTAGGGATCCCTGAGGCTTGCCCAGACAGGGTCACACATCTGGTAGTTTTCAGAGCTGAGATTTGAACTCTAGTGTACTGGACTCAAAATCTCTTGTTATTTTCCCTTTTCTCCTCCAGCATGCCATCATAACCTTGTTACTTGTATGAATTTGCCAGAGTTTTCTGGGTTATTGCTATATCACAAGCAATTTTGAAATTTCATTGGCTTATAGAAATATTTTTTTCTTGGCCCAGACTCTGGGGGAACAGCTGAAATAGCATTGAGGCAGACTGGATTGACTTAGGATCTGGCCCACATGCCTTTGCATTCCAAGACCCAGGCTGAAGGGGTACTCACTATCTAGGATGTGATATTCTCAAAGTGAAAGGCGGGAGCTCAAAAAGGCTGGGGCAAACTTGCAGTGCCTCTTAAATCCTGTCTTCAAAACTGGCTCACATTCCATCAGCCAAAGCAGGTCATGGGGCCAACCTCAGCACTGTGGGGCAGAAAAGAATATTCCTTGTTACTTCCTAAATGTTTGTGTCCCCACATAGCTCATGTTAGAACCTAATAACAAATGCATAGTTTTAAGAGGTGGGGCTTTTGAGAAGGGATCGAATCACGAAGACTCCACGCTCACGAATGGGATTCATGTCCTGGTAATAGAGGCTCCTGCTAGCTCCCCTGCTCTTCTGCTATCTGAGGACACCTAGCAGGCACCTGTGAGGAGCAAGCCCTCCCCAAACACTCCTGACACCCTGGAGGGTCCCACTTCCAAAACCGTGAGCAATATATTTCTGTTGATTACAAATTACCCAGTGTAAGGTCGCACGGTATTTTTTATAGCAACTTAAACCGACCGTGACACTCCTTCAACAGGGGAGAAGGAAAAAGGAGTGAATAATTACTGAACAATAGAATAGCATGACATAGCATATGACACCTCTCACAATTGTCTTCATAAGTTGATGTTAATTGAGCACTATCTATGTGTAAGGCACTGGGTCAGGCACTAGTGACACAAAGAGGCACAGGTGTAAGACATAGGTGTCTGAGAGATGAGAATGCAGATGCAAGAGATGATGCTGATGACAGTGCCAACAGTGGTTAACATCTACTGAGCACTATCTGTTTGTATGCCAAGTTCTGTGCAAACTGCTTTAAACAGATGGTCTCATTTACTCATCCCAGGAGGTATGGACAGTTATTTTTTTATTTTTCTGTATCTGGTGTTATAAGCAAAGACTCACAGGCCCAGTGCCTATGCATTTACATTTACCTTTCTTTGTATTGAGGCTCCTGAAAGCATTTCTTCAGCATATCTGAGTGCAGAATGCTCTTTATTGCAAAGGTTTTCATAGAACTAGCAGAGGCTTAGGAGACCTAATGTACACTTTGAATTCAAAGAGACAAGCCGAAGAGGCATTTCACACACATTAATTACTGCCAAGCTAATTACTGTATATTGTGAACAGATTATTCCAACAATAAATAAGTGTAACTTTACAACTGTATTCAGAGTCGGGCTAGCTCTCTTCCATTTGCCTCTCCAAATCCATTCTCACCCTTCTTTCTGCTCTGTGCCCAGAAGCTCCTTGGCCAGTGGACTCTTTTGCTGTGTGACGTCTCTTGGTCAGGGTATTCATCCCTTTGACTCTTTCTACACTGGTTACTGTGGGCTGGATGCATTCCTCCACGGATGGGTGGTAACAATTCCTTGCTGTAACTAGCCCTGGATTACTGCACTATTTTTGTTTCTGTTTTTGTTTTTGTTTTACTTCTTTAAACTCTGTCCACTCCTTTGTAAATAGTCTATTTATTAAATGTTCCTCATTACCCAGTTTGAGTGTGCCATCTGTTTTCCACCAGGATCTTGACTGATAAAATATTTTTCTTATTTAAATATTTCTAAAACAAATTTTAAGTTTTAAAATATTTTGAACACTGATATTTTCTAGCAGTTTCTACTACAGTTTCTGTAATACTGCTTTGATGTGTTGGTACATTTCAGTACCAACAGTAGAGAGATAATATGCAGTGCTTTCATTTTGCAAGGTGAGAAAGTGAAACCAGAGGACGACATCTTCCCATCTGACTTATGCTCTCCACATCTTTTCTACCATGAAAGGACAACTTTAGTTTTTCTAAAGACCCTGTGCCACCAGACATAGAAAAAAGGGGTTTGGCCGGATGGTAGGATAGCAGGATCTTTCAAGCTCTCAAACACTGTGATGCTATACTTTGATCTTCCACAGGGAGAGGGATTTATTTCAGCTGGTGGCCAAGGAAAGAATAAAGGCAAACAATTGAATAGCTTTTATTTATTTATTTCAATTGAAGAACTGTTCACTAGCTGCCAGTGCTGAGTCTGATAGTCTTCGGCCAAAGTCTCTAATCATCATAGTCAAGAGTGGGTGAGTGAAAACCAAGAAATGGAAGAGCTGTATTGTTTGAAAAAAGTGAGGAGCTCTTTGTCATTGAAGAAACCATTAGCTTCAGCCCAGATATTTAAAAGGGTGATTAATTCTTATAGTAGCATCTCTTGCATAATGTAATATAATATAAACTTCTTTTGTCTCATATTCAGAAGCACCAGAAATCATATTTTGTCTTACGGCTGGTTGTTAATCTTTTCAACTTCTTTTCCCCAAATTTGCTTGGTAATTCCTCTTTGACAAGTTGAGGAGTAAGACAGATGTTATTTGGCGGCTTTGGTGTAATTCATGACAAACCCAGACTAAATGGTGTCCCCTGTCCTCATTCTTTTTTTGAGATGATATTTTTACTCCTGCCCATCTAAATCACAAGAGGCTTGTTGCATTTTGGCCCGGACTTGCCCTTAAATTTTCCCCTTGAGACCAGGGCAAGCAAGGAGAGGAATGAAATTATGATCAAGTGACAGCAGAAACTTTTCTTGGCTCTAGACTTTTTGACCGTAATTATTTGAGAGAGAGAGAAAAAAAATAATGTTTCCCTGAGGAGTCCTACAACATTCCTCTGAACTTAGTAGTTGTCATGTAAGCCAGGTGGGAGAAACGATTAGAAGCTTCTGGAAAATAATGAACAGCATGTTTTTATTACTTTTCAGCAGGTACCTTCTTCTTGACCTTTTCTTAACTGTTGGCTGACGGCAATTTAGGTTTTAATAGAGGACTGTTGGTTCAGATCTGTAATTATGTCTGCATTGCGTATCAGTCTTGAGCTGCTGTTGTCCCTGTGTAACCAGTAAATGAGAAAAATAATGACAGTCATGAAGAGGTAATCCAAATAGTTTGGCAAACCTACAGCCTGGAAGCTTGTGTGGTCTTTTCTCTGTAAGCAGTCTTCTTTTATGTTTAATAATAGACATTTTCAATTGCTTACTGGCCCATCAGGTCAGGGTCCTTATTTCCCCAGTTCCAAGAGATGCTGCATTATTTTTATTTATTCAATTATCAGACAGTGAAATTTCAAGATCCTAGTAAGCAGAGATTACCAAAACTACCAGATGATTGCTTTATATATTTCTGGCTCTCCAGAAGGTACCGGGATAAATTTATTGCCCTTCATGACTTCAGATAGCTTGCGTTTCATTTCAGTCTTCTGAGAATGGTTTTCTGCTAGTGTTTTGTATGCATGTTGAAAGATACTTTTATTTATCATTACAGTTGGAAGAATTACAGAGTTTGATAAATATTTATGTGATGCCACTATAGTCACAGTGTTTCCTTGAAAAGAAAATGAAATGAAAATTAAAATGGGCTGTAGTCTGTTTTTTTTGCTTGCCAGTTTTTATGAAAGCATGTCTTACTGACAGAATCTACAAAGAGTTGTGTGTAGGATTCAGTTCAATTTATATTAAATTCTGGGCATTGGTATACGAGTTATTGAATATAATAGGACTCTCCAAATTTTCCCATTGGATGTTGTAGGATTTAGTGGCTCTTCTGGGCCACTCTGTGTGATTAAATTCACAGATTTTCATTTGCATAATGTAGTTAATATTCTAGTTGGTTTTAAAAAACAGTATGCTGGTGAGAATAATACTGAGTAAAATAACGGATTGACTATGAAATGTCTTGAACTGAGAGTGAATAAAAGTTGAAAGAATTAAAATAAAAGGCCAAGCATGGTGGCTCGTGCATCTAATCTCAGCTTTTTGGGAGGCCAAGGCAGGAAGATCGTTTGAGCCCAGTAATTCATGACCAGCCTGGGGAACAAAGTGTGATCCTGTCTCTACAAAATAAATAAATAATAAAAAGAAAAAATCAGCTTGGTATGGTGGCGTGCACCTGTGATCCCAGCTACATGGGAGGCTGAGGTGGGAGGATCACTTGTTCCGAGGAGGTTGAGTGTTCAGTGAGCCATGTTTGCACCACTGCACTCCAGCTTGGGTGACAGAGTGTGACCGTATGTCAGAAACAAACCAAAAAAAAAAAAAAAGAATTAAGATAAAAGTTTGAGGTACACAAACATACCCTAAAAGATACGGCAAATGGTAAAAAAAAAATAGTCATTGTAGTCACCTTCAAGATGTGTAAAATAGAGTGTGAATCATTTTTATATTTTTTTCTTCCATTTGCTTCCTCACAAGCCTGCCTCTCTTCCTTTCTTCCTTCCTTCCTTCCTCTTTCTTGAGTTCTACTTCTTTTCTCATTTCCACATTTATCATGTGCATGTTCTCTGTTGGTATAGAGCTTTGCACTGAAGATGATGTATAGATGATTTTTTTATGCACATCACTCCTTTATTGATCTGGAAAAAGAATTTAGTACAGCTATGCTCAGATGAACACTGGGCCCCTGTGGCAGGGCCACACAACTAGAACAAGATTCAGAAATCAGTTAGTGAAAGACACTCTTGGACAGGACTAAGAGGCATTTCACTGCCATGAAACAAGGTTGGGGAGGGATTCTAAAACACACAGCAGGAGGCACTCCCACCCCTCAGAGGTCAAGGAGCTTATCACATATTGGTATGAGGATTGGCTTTTTCTCTGATGACCACATGTGGGACTACTTTAACTGCCACGAAAAACCCCAGAAGGATTGTTGTTTTGGATTATTTATATATATTATACTTTTATATATACTATACTTTTATAATAGTAAATGTAACACATACACTAAAGTCAGGATTGATCCTAACCTTCTAGAACCAGCTTCTCCGGGGTCAGGGAGGAAACAGTTGTTTGTCACGTCACCATGCAGGTTGCATTCATCTTCCACTGGAATTACTAGAGCCCCCAGGCAATGGCCTGACTCAGAAGACCGCAGGACTGGCTCCAGGGACAGATAGGCTCTCTTGCTTCTCCCCATTGGTCATGGCTTACCATGTTTCCTCCCCACAAATCCTTAGTAAATAAAGCACTGGCAAAAACCCAAGTCACTACCTTTCAACTCTCTTGGACAAGAAGAGCTTTTGCACAGCTTGGACTGAGAACCTGTGCCCTAGAAGTATTATTCTGCCTAGGTTGTAAAGGGAATGGGTGCAGGAGGCAAAATGGCTAAAATGAAAATGGGAGCCACCAGTCCCCATCTGCAGCTACAACTTAAGATGCCTACAGATGTGGTGAGTGTAATGTGCAGAAGGGAGGTGTAGAGAGACGTGATGGGCATTGGGAGTGCTCCTGGGGACATTAGCCTGCCCACCGGCCTTCACTTCTTGGCCTTGCCCTGGGCAGCCACAGCTTCCATGGCTTTACACACAGTCTCTTCATCCCCCAGGAACTGCATGTGCCTGATGGGCTGCAAGTCCTCGTCCAATTCATAGACAATGGGAATAGCAGTCAACAGGTTCAGCTCCACGATAGCCTCTTCAGAAACCTTCCAGATGCTTGACAATGGCTGCAAGGCTGTTGGCATGGACTGCAATTACTACTCATTTCCCCTCCTTGATCTAGGGAGCTATTTCTTCATTCCAAAAGAGCAGCGCTTTGGCAGTACTGTCCTTCGACTCTCAGAGGAGGGCAGCTGATCTTCAGTGAAGTCTGTATACCTGTGATCCTTACTGTAGAAAGGATGGTTGGGCTTTATCAGAGGTGGTGGGACGTCATAGGAACACCTGCAGATCTTTACCTGGGCCAGTTTCTGCTTTATTGAGTCTGGTCAGACACAGGTAGTGTGCTTACTGAGGTGTCAGGTCCTCATTACTGGCAGCCCTATCTGATCAATGGTATCTGGCACTGTCCAGAGGGTCCATATCACTCTCTTCTGCCCCGAGGTGAAGCAGAAATCAAATTCATAGCCAAAATCTTCCAGTGCCTGCCTGTGGTACTTTGCGTCCTTGTGGCCTGCCAGGCTCAGGTTGGCATTGTACCAGCCACTGAAGCGGTTCCCCAGGTTCCATGTGTTCTCTCTGTGGTGGATCAGCACCAGCTTGTAGGCAGCCATGGTGGCTGGCTGGGGATGTGGTGCCAACTCATATAGATGATTAAATCAAGAACTGGTAGTAAAGGCTGGGCATAGTGGCTCACACATGTAATCCCAGCACTTTGGGAGACCAAAGCAGGAAGGTTGCTTGAGCCTAGGCATTGAAGAGCAACCTGGGCAATATAGTGAGACCCTCTAAATAAATAAATAAGTAAGCTGGGCATGGTGACACACTCACCTGTAGTCCCAGCTAGAGGGGCAGGGGAGGGCTAACATGGGAGGTCACTTAAACCTGGGAAATTGAGGCAGCAGTGAGCTATGATCATGCCACTTGGGTGACAGAGTGATACCTTGCCTCAAAAAAAAAAAATACAAAAAACTGATAGTAGAGACAGAAAAGCATGTAATGCTATGTAATTGCACACCATGTGATACAACATAAATGAGTGTCCTCTACTGATCATTCATCATGTTCACTGTGGCCTTAGGCTCATCCTGTGGCATTGTGGGATGAGTTCTGCAAATTGCAATTGAAGACATGACACAGTATGAAGGATAACTAGAGGATTGAAGTGAGTTGATAATGCTATATAAGCAAGGCTTAATTGTCAACGAATGCCTAATCCCAGAAATGAATCTCAGTTTTCTGGGCCTTGAAGCTCTTACTATTTCGAATGCCTGCTTTCAGAAAAATAGTAAGTTATAAGAACAAAACTGCACTTGTTTAGAACAAGGAAAAAAAATCACAGCAACTTAAAAATTTGAAAGTCAACAAATATGACAAATATCACAAAACTCAGAAGACTGAAATAGTATTTTTTTTTATTAAATGCCTGACACACCTCTCTAATGCTTTTTTTCCTACTTTTTTGGGTTGAAAGTTGGTCTGATTGCCTCTCCCTAGGATAACAATTTTGTAATCGTTGCCATAGAAAACAAGAAAGATTATTTAATTTTTCTCCAGTATAGTTGACTGAAATTTACTTTTGTTATTGAGAATTTAGAAATATTTCTGTCAAGTCACAACTTGTCATTTTAATGATCTGTCAGTTTTTAACATTGTATCAAATTTGGAAAAACCTCTATCAAGTTTCTTTTTCATATAAGTTGTTGTAGATATTCTGGCTATTAATAATACTGCTACAAGACTGTGCTCCAGAAACAAACAAAACCTACTATTTTCTGTTTCCATGAGTTTTGTGAACAAAAGGAAAAACTTACAGTGCATTTTTAACTTGTTTGCTACATCATCCACGATACAACTTTCATTTTGACTCTGTAGGCAAGAACCACGTCTTCCAATGACAAGTTTCCATGTCTAATCATTTGATAATTTTCCTCAGAGTAGCTCCAGCTCTGTTCACTTTAGCCTAATTTCTCCTCCATCACTGCCATGATTCTACTGCCACCCACCTCAGGTTGTATTCATATGGTTGATACAAGTTTTGGTCTTTCACCCTGCATGCTAAAATCTTGGGTATCTCAGTGCAATGGATAGTGGGAGTGTTTTTGGAAGCCATTTCTACACTGAAATGGCTAACAACAGTTTGTGTGTGTGTGTGTGTGTGTATGTACGTACATATATACACACGTACATATATGTACGTATATGTATATATACGTATATGTACATATATATAGTATATGTACATACATATATATGTATGTATATGTACGTATATGTACATATATGGAATTGAAGATGAGTCATATAAAAAAAATCCCACTAAATGCAAGCTAAATGTATTCTTGTCTCAATTCTCTCTTAGACAGATCCCCATACTGGCTGCAACCTCTTCACCTGATGTGATGTAAAATGTCATCAAGGGGAAAGAGAATAGAAGTTTTGAATTGATATATTTCAAATATATTTTGCAAAATTTATAAAAATGTAGGAGCATGTGAATCATTGCTAGGATCCTCCTTGGGGCTTGGAAGTGTTGGTTTTAATAGCTTCATGGTTAAATCTGCATCTGCCCAGCAATATTGGTAAATGTACATTTTTCTGAAGTAAGTCTTTACCGTGTTTGGAAGAAGCCACTGGGCTGGGCCAGGCCAGGCCACAAAGTCTAGTCCTGATTATAATGTTGATGCCAAAGACAACCAGACCAGGTTTCAGGTTACCTCTTCTCTTGTATATTACTGAACCAACAGACAAATGGTGCAAACCTGGACATAGACCAAGTTTGTATGTAAATGGATCTGACTCTTTGGTGTCTCTGTGCTGCTTGAGGAGGTGCCCTGGAAATTCTGTGTCCAAAGCAGCCTTTGAAGAGTAAGAAATCTGCAAGTTCTTGGGAGGCTGAGGTGGCAGATCACAAGGTCAAGAGATGGAGATCATCCTGGCCAACATGGTGAAACCCCGTCTATACTAAAAATACAAAAATTAGCTGGGTGGGCATGGTGGTGCACACCTGTAGTCCCAGCTACTCGAGAGACTGAGGCAGGAGAATCACTTCAACCCAGGAGGTGGAGGTTGCCGTGAGCCGAGATCTCACTGCTTTTTCAGAGCAGTTGGCTGTTGAGAGAATTGCATTGTTTCTTGGGCTCACTCTTTTTCATAAAATCTCTTTGGGAATTCACTAGTAACAATATACTAGCATCCACGAAGCACATTAAAAGGGCCTCTGTGAGCTGAACTAATAACTGTCTCGAGTTCTTTCACTCAGACTCGTACTCCATATTCTAAAAATGTGACTTGAGGGTTTCCCCTAAGTTATAAGGAGTTTCATTTAACCATAATTTCCACATTATTGTTGTAATTTACTATAAATAATTTAACTTATTATAATCTACATATTAGCAGCATGTCTTAGAATCCCTAATTTCCATACCTGTGGGCTGTTGATTTGGTAGGATGTTTATGTTTTCATTGACTAAACCCTAGATAAAGCACCATAATTACTGAAAATAAACATTATTTTGAGGTCAGTTTTGAAAGGAAATTCTTTACTTGGACTATCTAAGTATGAGCTCTGAGGTTGTGAATGGGCTGTGAAGATGGAAAGAAAGGTTAGTCTTCTTCATGTGTGTTGGTTCTCTGTCCTCATCTGTATCACACATCGGTCCCTGATCCTGGGTAGAGTTAGGTATTTCTTTCTTATACCCGAGGATACTTCTAATAGAATGTTTCATTAATGAGTAAACTGAATGAGCCTTGAAATAAAAACACAGGCATTAAATATTGGAAAACCATTTTATGTAGTAATGCTCTAGATACTAAAATATCAGGTGTACTCTTTGTTTTATCTGACTGCTGATTTATCCTAGACTGTTATTTATCCTAGAAGGTAAACAATCAGAAATGAAGTGAGGTTGAACTCTGTTTATGGTTGCTAAATTCTTGTGTTTCACAACTGAGATAGTGTAGGTGCTCAAAGGTGATTATGCTAACTCAAAATTCTATGTTCTATAGGAATACAGCATGACTCAACGTGGATAATAATACCTTAGCTCATTTAGAACTTCATAATTTGGTAAAATATGCTCAAGAACCAGGATGTAAGCAATAATGGCTATTGGGAGCCTTCTAGAGTTTGCACTAATATACATTAACGCTGTGGTTTTTATCCAGTTCCTCCTTACTTTCACTTTGCATACAATTCTAATAAAATAGATTTCCTGATATACAATTCTCCAGAATTTTAGAAATTGCAAAGTGGAGATACTGTTGTAGATGGTCATATTTACAGCAGAAATAACCCCGTAAATCAGGCAGCAGAAGGAAGAAACCACTAACTCTCATTGTGTTTTTCTGTGCCGGTGTTAAATAAGTATTCACTCATTTTCTTTTTACAAGAATTCTATAGGGTAGGTACTCTGATTAGTCACATCTTATGGATAAGGAAACAAAAACTTGAGTTTAAATTTCTTGTCCAAGGTTTCACAGCTTGTGGTGGAGCTGGGATTTGAGTGAGGTAGGTCAGCACCAGAGTCTGAAGACGTAATCATGGCACTTCAGACTTTTTCTGGATAAACAGCCCTAAGTACCTCTTTTAGGGCATTAAGCCCAAGCCAGGCTCAGTGGCTCATGCCTATAATCCCAGCACTTTGGGAGGCTAAGACGGGTAGATCACTTGAGGCCAGGAGTTCCAGACCAGCCTGGCTAACATGGTGAAATCACGTCTCAACTAAAAAAAAAAAAAATTAGCCAGGTGTGGTGGTGTACGCCTGTAATCCCAACTACTCAGGAGGCTGAGACAGGAGAATTGTTTGAACCTTGGAGGTGGAGGTTGCCATGAGCTGAGATCGTGCCACTTCTCTCCAGCCTGGTTGACAGAGCAAGACTGTATATATCCTCCCCCCGAAAAGGGAGCCTTTAAGTCCAAAGAGTGCTCATCACTTCCTTCCCATGCAGTGTAATAGCTAGGTGATCGTTGTAATGAAGTCAGAATCATTGTCAAGGCCCAGGTTCCCTAGAAAACAGAACATGAAGGAAGAATTATAGTACATGCTAATGTTTTACTAATCACAGGGGAGCAAGAGTGAGGAAAAAGGGATGAAAGGGGGACCACATATAAACTGGTGAGTTTTAAAGTTGATCACAGCTTCTCGACAACACTCCAGCCTGTTTTCAGTTGCTCTGCCTGTCTCCAGAGAGGGCACTGAGAACCACTATATTTTGGACTGTTTAGCCTGGGGTTGGAAGGAAAGGTAAGCAGTTTTTCTGCTGCCTCCTACCCATTTCTGGTCTTTCATTGGTCAAATCTGCCACATAGGACATTAAGTCATAAAACTTCTGAGAAGTACTAGTAGGAAGCCAGTACTTCTGTGGGCACCATCTAGTCAGTGTTCACATTACCATCTCTCTTTTATCAATGAGTAGTGGATTAGGGGGGCATCCTTATTCTTTTGCAGGGGCAAAGAGTTATTTTCAGGGAGTTGGGTGAACAGTCAATGTTTAGGTGGTACAGGTTGGGCTGAGCCAGATCTTGGTGATGCACAAACTGGACCTGGGAAGAGATGTGCAGTGCACTTTGGAAAGATTTTTTTAAATCAAAAATAGAAAACTAAGCAAAGCCAAACAAAGCCCATAAAATTATGATGACCATCTGACAGGCTGCTCAGCTACTCACTCAAGTATGCCAAAGGACACATTTCCCAAGGGTTCTGGTTGGTCAAGGTTTTGTGATCCCTATGTCTCTGGAACCTGGAATGCTTAGAACTACAAAGGGAAAACGTGGCAGTACTTTGCATTCTTTTATTGACTTGGGCAAACAATTTTTTAAAAACACCCACCCATTTTGTCTTACAAGTCTCCAAAGGCAGAGTGCTATTTTATTGAATGTACATGTATAAATTCATGAGCTGGAAATTGGGAGGGAAGTAGAGTCGGTGAAGGTGAAAGAGGTTGAGAATTTCATCTGCTGGACTTACTTTTCCATCTTCCTTCCTAGTGACAATACAGTAATCATCTTTACTGTCCTCTGTCTCCGCTTCCTCCTCGGCACCATTGCCACCATCGCCACCATCATCTAGCACTTACTGAGAGCTTGCTTTCTGCTAGATACTCTGCAGGGCGTGTCATGTACTTGAAGTCATTCATGCCTCCCATTAAACTTTTGAGGTAGGTGCTCTTATTGCTCCGGATGTGTGGGCATGGAAACTGAAATTTAGAGAAGTCAAATAATTTACCCAAGTCCACAGGACTACTAACAGAGCCAAGGCTTTAACTCAGCCTCATCTAAATCCATGGTCCTTTCTCTTGTCCCGGCCACATACTGCTCTTTGAATAGGTATGTTTGTATCTTTTTGAAAGAATGCAACCCCCACTCACCTTGTGCATTTTCTTTTCTCATGTGCCTTTGTTGACAGGAGCTTAAAGGGCATATCTGCAATATTCATGTATTCATTATAATAGGTATTATATATTATATTATGTAATATGTAGTATATGTTATAATGAATGTGTGATGAACATCTGTATTATTCTAGGCACTGAGTTTAAAAAAAAAGATCCAAATAGGCAAAAATCTTTATCTTTGTAATATCCTGTATTGGTCAAGGTTTCCAGAGAGGAGACAGAACCAATGAATACACACACACACACACACACACACACACACACACACATACACACAGAGAGAGAGAGAGAGAGAGAGAGAGAGAGAGAGAGATGTAGAAAATTTATTTATTAGAGGGATTGGCTCATATGATGATGGAGGCTAAGTTCTATGAGAGTCCATCTGTAAGCTGGCGAACCAGGGAAGCCAGTAGCATGGGTTAATTCAAGTTCAAAAATCTCAGAACCAGGGGAGACTATGGTATAACTCTAAGTCTGAGGCCAAAGGCCTGATACTGTGTAATGGGGATGTTGGTGGGGATGTCTGGTGCAAGTCACAGAGCCCAAAGACCAGATAACCCTAATGTCCAAAGGCAGAAGAAGGGTATTTCAGCTCCAGGAGAGAGAGAGGGAAAGGGGGAGAGGGGAAGAGGGGGAGAGGGAGGGAGGGAGAGAGAGAGAAAGAATGAAAATGAGAATGAGAATTGCCTTTCCTCTGCCTTTTTGTTCTATCTGTATCCCCAACTAGATGGATGGTGCCCACCTACATTGGATGAGTATGAATCTTCCTTACTTAGCCCACTGACTGAAATGCCAGTCTCTTCTGGAAACACCCTCACCAACATACCCAGAAATAATGCTTTTTTTTTTACCTATCTGAGTATCCCTTAATCCAGTCAAGTTAGTACCTAAAATTAAGCATTGTGTATTCTAGTGGGGATGTAGCACTTAAAACCACCTAACATATCACACATTATACATGTTTTTCTTGATTATATCAAGTGCTAGGCAGAATATAATGCAACTGAGTGATCAAGAAATTGTACAGGTGGTGGTGGGTTCCAAAGAAGGCCTCACTAGGGAGAGACGACCTCTGAATAAAGTCCTGAAGGAATTTTAGATTAGTTACCTGGTATTTTAACTTGCAGGAAGGCGAGAAAGATGGAGAGTAAGTTTGATTGATTGCCCCAAACTCTGATGACTACTCTTTGTGATTAAAAAACCCACTATGAACTGTAGGAAGAATGGAATTTGAAAGATACAATTATAAATGCAGATTGGTTAAGCATAGCAGTATCCTGTTTAAAACTGTTTACCAGTGAATCAGAAGTCTTTATGTAAGTGGATCCCATCTCAAATTTCCCTTCACTAAAGCATGTCAGAACCCTAAAAGGAAAAGCACTATCTGAACTCCTTATTCTTGTTAATTGTATGCATATATCCCATCTTCCTTCCGAAGTTCCATTTTTCTGAATACTGTCTTATAGCAGTTGTTTTTATTATTGTAAAATACGGTGTCCTTAAACATGACTTAAAGTTGAACTGAAGAGGTGCTGTGTCTGCCATGTTGTATGAATTGGTGGATATGGAGCTAGCTCCCTGCTTTACAGAAATTGTATTCTAGTTGGGAGCCTAAGACATCCATGCAGGGGCAGTGGAAGTTGCTGAACTGTCTAATAAAACGTGCATACACACGCACACATGCACTCACACACGCACACACCCATACCTAAATTAGTAATTGTCAAAGAATTTGAGTAATTTAATATATATCCTGGTAAACTTATTATATGATTTGATTTTTTTGAGACAGGGTCACCCTGTCTCTGTCACCTAAGATGTAGAGTGGAGTGTAATGTCAGAGTCATAGCTTACTGCAGCCTCACACTCCTGGGCTCAAGAGATTCTCCTGCTTTAGTCTCCTGAGTAGCTAGGGCTACGAATGCATTCCACCAACTCTCAACTAATTTATTTTTTTCTTTTTAGAGATAGGGTCTTGCTATGTTGCCCAGGCTGGTCTTGAACTCCTAGGTTCAAGCGATACTTCTGCTTTGGCTTCCTAAGTAGCTGGGATTACACGTATGAGCCACCACACCCAGCCCAGAATTAGATTTTGTAAAAATTGTTTAAGGTTTTTTTGGAGCCTTGAGCTCATGCCCATGGTTGACATTTGAGAAAGATGAGACTTATGGAGGTGAAGTTATTTTCCCTTATCCCCTGGCATAGTCAGTGGCACAACTGAGCCTTGAACCCAGGACTTGTAAGCATGGGTACTGTTTTGTTCAAGGCTGTCTTGATAATTTAGCAGGTACATTTGAGGTCTCAGGTTTTCATTGTTAGCTGTATTTATTACTGAGATGTGGTGTTACTGACATGGCTCTAAGTAAGTATTACCTCTTATTAGATGCGGATCTCAGATTCGACTTTATGTGCACTTTGTATTGTGAGGTGTTTGGTGACCATCCTTTATGGTATTTTACAACTTAGTAGTTTACATTTTATTGTTCTCTGACCTAAAAAAAATCATAGCTAACAATTGAAGCAATGATGAAAGCACATTTTCTTTTATCACACATCTTCTGCTTTTACTCACAGAACTCTTTAAGTCGTTAACATATGCAAACACTTCTTTTCCCAAAGTGTTTTTCTCCTCTGCAATTACTATGTTGTTTTTGGTAAGATAAATAAGCCCTACATTAAAACACCAGACATTAAAATGAGAAACAGTAGCACTTTATAAAATATTAGAAAGCTATGAAAAGCACAAATAAATAGAAGGCATCCGCGTGTGGCTTCAGGCAGTCCATGTTAAACAGTTTGTCCCTCTGTACTCTGTCTTCCTGCGGGCTGAGTACTGGGATGTTGCAAAGTCTTCCCTGGAATTGACTGGCAGACCAGTTAGCTAGGGGTGGATGGGGAAAGAGAGGCTTCTGCATTCTTTTGTCCTGATCAAACCAAAGCAGTTTCTCCAGCTGTGAGGTCAAGTTTCCAGCCTTTTAGTAAAATTAAATTGTTTGCTTTGTCTAATAGCAGTTCTGGTTTCAGACAGAGGGAAATACAGTGGGAAAGCAGCCTGTGTGGGGAACGCAAGCAAATGTGCTGTGGGGTCTCAGGCGAATACTGAATCATTCTGGGGACTTCAAATGTTCGCTTAACATGCAGAGCTTGGTAACCAGCTTAAGGTAGATGGCCTGTCACTTTCAAGAAAAGATGTCTACTGGTTGTTGCAAAGGAACATTTCCTAGTCAGTTCATGGAGTTCTTAAAGATGTGGGTAACAGCAGCCCTGCTGTGTTTTGTCTTCTAATCAGAAGTGGAATAAAGGTCAGAAGCCTACTGCCCCTCTCAAATGAATCTGAGAATCTCTCACTTTGGATAGTGGGTGTAGTTTTATTGGTGTGGTTTTAATTGCTTTGGTGTTTGTTGTTGTTTTCTGTCTTCTTAGTGTTTCTGAGTTGTTCAGATATGGCAAATTTTGAATAGACATATATATGCACCCCAAATAATTGTGCTGAGAAATGCAGAAAATATTGAGCAAGAGGCTATTGAATTTCCATAAGTAAGCAAATATATTCTAAGAGCTCATGGGTGAAAATTGCTTTTTATTTAATGAGTCATTTTTATTGGAAGGTAATGATTATGTCCAGGCCATAAATACAGTGTAAATTCTCTTCAATAGACATTTAAAAGATGATTTTCAATTGGAAGCAGCTTTTTTAAAGGGCTTAAAGAATACTGAGGTATAAATTTACAGACCTGCACAGTCTGTACATGTAAGACTGTGAAGAAATGAGTGAAATGCAACACCGACTCATGCATGGGAACACACGTTTATGACCATAAGCTGTAGTTTCACAAAACATCTTGAAGAAGGACATATAATGGATGTATAATGGCTAAGAGTTTTAAATGTATTATTGCATGTGTTATTTTATAGTTACAATAAAAATACCCAATGGGATAACAGGCCTATCACCAGTTTACAAATATGGATACTGAGGTGCAGGATAATTTTTTTAAAACAGAATGTGCTCCACATATATCCAGGAAAGGAACACCTATCCAGTCACTAAGCCATATTCCGATGCTGTATTGTATATTTTGTCCGTATTAAGATTCTGTTCAGCTGCCCAGATAAAAAGTGACAAAACGTTTTAGCCGATATTCCTACTGTAAGATATCGCACTGTTTCCAACTAGCTCTGCAGGGTCAGCTCGTTTTATTAGAATTACTGAGCATGCCCAGGATGTGGTTGTATAGGCTCAGCTTAAATTTGCATCCATTGGCAATACTTTCTCTTGGTTCAGGGTCAGCTGTGTATTCCTCTTATTCCTTGTTTCTGCTTGATGGTAGGCTCCTTCAAGGCAGGATTTGTTTCTGATGCACTACCGTGTCCTGTGTCTGGCTCAGTTGGAACCTGGCATATGATCACTACTCAGTAGGTATTTTTGGAAGGAAAGGAAAAGAAGAAAGGGCTAGCCATGTAGATGCAACTGCAGCTTAGTGTCTATCTCTGATTCCTTTCCAAAGATTGAATTAGATGAGGAAGTCATGTTCTCTGGACATCAGCTTTACCACCAAGCACATGGGGAATCTGTTCCAGTACCTTTGTTTCTTTGTGGTTCAAAGCTTTGAATAATGTATGTTTTGATGAACAAAATGGAGACATTGTGGCTCTATGAAGAACTTACCTGCAATTACTGCACTTCGTGTCATTTTTTTCAGCCATTTAACGTGGTGACAAAAATGAAAATAGCTTACATTTTAAAAATAGTTGAATTTTAAATAATATTCACTGTTTCATTGACCCTAGGAAGGATTTTAGATTACATTTATGGCTTCTTAAAGCCAACAGAACATCCACAGATCTGCCCATCACTTTCTTATAAATGTAGTTGTCTCAGATTTCCAGTGTTTTCTGGTCACCTGGCTTGCTCTTCTCTTAAAATGTGTTTAATTCTCTGTTGGCCAGTGGTTAGACTCATACTTTTTACATTTCTATTATCCAGGAGACCTTATCATCAAGATAATTATTATCTTTCTTCTATTTCTCATTAAGGTCTCATAAGCCTATTATTGGTGACTGAAGCTCACCAAGACCTCCATACCCCTGCCTCTCTTCAGCAGGTGCTGTCTCTCATACCCCAGTTGGAGATGTAGGTTCATTTCAGCTGGCAGTTTTTACTTAAGGCATTACATACTTTTTGAACTATGTCAAGGACCTTGATTGCCACCATCCTCTTAGATATTTTTAAAAAATATCTTCATTCTGAAGTCTCTGAATTTTTGTTTTATATGTATTGACTTCTTTTGGTATTTCCTTTCAAAAATACTTTGGTGTTTGTCTTAATCCACTTGGATTGCTATAGCAGAATACCATAGCTGAGTAGCTTATAAATCATGGAAATATATTTCTCACATTACTGGAGGCTGGGAAATCCAAGAGCAAGCAATCAACAGATTCAGTGTCTGGTGAGGACCTGCTTTGTGATTCATGAATGGTGCTTTCTGGCTGTGTTTTTACATGGTGGAAGGAATGAAGGATTTTTCTCAGGTTGCTTTTATAAGAGCACTAATCCCATTACTGAGGACTGGTGCCCCATGATCCAATCACTTTCCAAAGGCCCTACTTCCTAATATTATCACCTTAGGGGTTAGGAATTCAACCTATGAAATGTGGGGGCACAAAACATTCAGACAATAGCAATCTTTTTCCAATTTAGATCTTTGGCCTGATCATATCCCCGCCCTCCCCCTACCCCACCCTATCTCCATATGCTTTCGGCAAGAAAAACTTTTCCAACCTCTTTAAAAATACTGTTTTTCTCCTTCAGCTTGGAAAACCAAGTTTGAGGCTTGCTCCACCAGTGATTTTGTGGTATATAATACGTGAGTTATTTTACATACAGCAGAGCATATTGCCCAGATTCCTTTATGTTTATTTTACTTTCCTCAATCCAAAAGACATTCATGAACTTGAACCACAAAAGCATTGAAGTGTCAAACATAGCTTTGTTTGTTTCTTTTCTGGAAGGTAGCAGAAGCTACTTTTGATGGAGTTATCCTGCTTGACTGGACCAGGATAAAGGTCCCCATGATGATGAGCAAGAAAGCATCTTTTCTATCTATACCAGGCAGTTCTTAGATAAACCAGACTGAGGCAGATGATTCTGTCCTTGCCTCCACCAAAATCACTGCTGGATTGTGGATGAGAAAAAAAATGCCTTAAACCTTGGACTGGGACCGTTCATTTTCTGACAGCTGGAGGCTCTTATGAACAAGTGAGACCAAGATTTGTGGATTATCTTGGATTTGGCTTCCTCATCTTTTCACAGTCAGGACCAGAATCTTCAGAGATGTGATCAAAAACATCATAAGCACTAGGAAAAAAAATCCATTTTTTTTACATTTGGGTTTGAAGTTTATGTTTGTCATGGTTTCAGAATTGCTAAAATTACTAGAACACCGTCCTTGGGGTGGAAGAATTTGGGTTTCTTCATTCTGTCCAAATAAGTACAGAAGAAGGTCAACAGGAAATCAGACCATAGTGTGGAAGACTGATATCCCAGGGTGGCTGTGAGGTTAGATGATGTAAAAAATCAATCTAAAGGGACTGGTTAGGTTCTGAGCAGGAGGGATGTTTGGGGGAACTAACCACGAGAGACAAGATGGATCATTCTCTTGCTTGATGATGTCATTGAGTCAGAACGCCATCACGTAAACAGATTCTTGTGTGTGTGTTCAAAGAAGGATAATGGATGTTACTTTTTATAACAGGGATTTTGTGAGGGGAAGGTTAAATTTGAAAATAAATGTGAATGTACTCACTACATGGAATGAGTGTCCCTCACCTTCAAAATTCCCATTTGCAGTTGACCTTCGACAGTTCTTGTGCCTCCTGCTGATGCTTGCAGTGAACCCTTTGGACCTAGTACATGAAACTCCATTTGCTCTGTGGCTCTCAGTGCTTTGGTCTTTCATCAGTTCTGTATGCCTACATTGTCTTCCTCTTCCGAGACAGCAAGACTTGACTGTCAGCTTGATCTGTCCATTGTAGTTTATACAGATGTTTCTTTTCTTTTTGTTTGAATGCCCCCAAAGAAACGAGGTTGACTGTGCTCCATCACATGAGGCGGTGCACGTGACCTTCATAGTTACACCATAAGGCATAATTATCCACACTTCAGAGGTAATACACAGCCAACAGAATTTAGCTTGCTTTCTAGAGCTGAGGCAGATCAGTTCACCTCACCCTCAGGCCAGCTCTCTAGTGAGAGATTGCCTCTTGGTGACACTTCAGTCTTTGGTTTAGCAGCTAGAATTCTTTTATAGTTTGGGAAGGATATGAGATCACATTTCTATGAGTGGGTGCTGGAATGTAGACTCAGTTAACTTCTCTATGTCAATGGGCTGCTGATGGGACAACATCCTTGGAGAAACCTTAATAATTCTCCTGATTTTATTTTTGTCTATTAAGATCAAACTCACATAATATAAAACTCCCCATTTTAAAGTGTACTCTTCAGTGGCATTTAGTACATTCACATTGTTGTACAACTACTACCTCTGTTTAGTTCCAAAATATTTTCATCACCCCAAAAGAAAGCCCCATACCCATTAAGCAGTCAATCCTCATTCTCTCTCGTCTGATTCACTGGCAATGACCAGCCTGTTTTCTGTGTTTTGTTTTTGTTTTTTATAAGAATTGAGTATAACCATATTAAAGAATGAAGATGCAACATGATTCAATTACCAAAATGTTAAAAGAAAAGGTAAGAACTTAGGGACTGGAACTTTTTAAATATTCTTATATATCTAGGAGTTGGGCCGAGTAAGGTGGCTCATGCCTGTAATCCCAACAGTCTGGGAGGCTGAGGTGGATGGATCACCTGAGGTCAGGAGTTTGAGTCCAGCCTGGCCAATGTGGTGAAACCCTATCTCTCCTAAAATACAAAAATTAGCTGGGTGTGGTGGTGTGTGCCTATAATCCCAGCTACTCTGGAGGCTGAGGCATGAGAATCCTTCGAACCTGGGAGGCGGAGGTTGCAGTGAGCCAAGATGCACCGTTGCACTCTAGCCTGGGCAACAAGAGTGAAACTCTACCGCCACCCCCCCCAACGAAAAGAAAATCTAGGAGTTGGGTTTTAAGAATAAAAATGTTTTAAAATATTTTAAAAATAAAACTCAACTCCTAGATTTGTAATAAAATAATGTTCTCTGCATTTTTATCTTTCCTTTAGTAATGAAAGATGTTAGTTTTCCAAAACACCTTTGATCTGACTTTTAAGAAGTAAATAGATATAGTTTAGTTTAAGCAGATGGATAGGTAGCTAAAATATACTTAATGAATGTTTTCATTTAAATTTTTTTTGTGAATTATATTAACAATCTAGGAAAAATGAAAAATTTATGAATTACTATCCTATTTTAAGAACTTCCTGTTTTTTAAAGGGAAATATTTTCAAAATATTGATTGAATATTTATTATGGGAAGGTGAGTGTACCAGGCATTAAAAAGAAAATGAAGGGAATATGAGATGCTGTCTTTTTCTCAAACATTGGCGGGTAGTTTCTGTCCTTTCAGCAGGATTTTTGCTTCATGAGTTCCTGTTGGCTCTTCATTGCTGCATTAAAGTTGGCCAAATCTCATAAAATGCCAGGATACCAAGGAGAAAATTGAACTCTGGCTCAAATCAATTGCATATTATGTTAGGAGAGAGAGACTTCATGAAAATGCTTCGTGTTAAGGGACAGGCGCTGGATTTTCCTTTGATTCCAGATTTTCATATCAACTGTCAGTATTTAATAGTAAAAAGACATAGCTTCACATGCATTTTTAATTTCCTCAGATTTGAAAGTTGCATGAGTCTTAAACTGACCCTTAGAAGTGGATTTCAGAATTGGCATTTAAAATATAAAAATCACAGAAACTCCTAGTGAGGAGTCAGCTGGAGTGTCATTTTCAGGAACAGGCAATATTTATATTGTTCTTTGTTCAATATTTTGTACAGTTTTCATTTGGTAAATCTGGTTGTTATTAAAGTGACAAAGCTAATGGAATCACGTGCTGAGGCACTCTTTCCCAGGAAGCACCTCTAACAAAACCTTTCTTCTCCTGAGAGCAGATCATTATGAGATCCTGCCTCGTAAGGCGGACCTCTAAAGCTAGATCTGGAGTATTCCTCTGTCCTACCTGGGTGTCACCTGGCTTTAATCCTTCTGTTAACATCTAGATACCTATCAGCCTCCAGTTTGGATTCCTTTCAAAAGATACTTGGAAAAAAAAAAAAAAAACACCCTTCAGGTTATGCTAATCTTGAGATAGCTACAGTTCCATGACTTTTCCCATGTGTGTACAGAGAAGGATGTGACTGTGTTCCAGTTCATTGTACCTTAAAGAGTGGTCCGCATGGAGTCAGCAGGTACAGGGTCTCCAGGCTTCTGCCTTTTTAAAATTTCTATTTTCTTCAAATTTGAAGTTCAGGAGTACATGTGCAGGACGTGCAGGTTTGTTACACAGGTAAACGTGTGCCATGATGGTTTGCTGAACAGATCAAACCCATGACCTAAGTATTAAACTCAGCATCCATTAGCTGTTCTTCCCGATGCTTTCCTTATCCCTAGCCCCTGCTGACAGGCCCCAGTGTGTGTGGTTCCTCATCATGTATCCATGTGTTCTCATTGCTCAGCTCCAGCTTATAAGTGAGAATATGCAGTGTTTGGTTTTTTGTTTCTGTGTTAGTCTGCTGAGAATAATGGCTTCTAACTCCATTGATGTCGCTGTACAGGACATGATCTCATTCCGCTTTATGACTGCATAGATTCCATGATGAATATGTACCACATTTTCTTTATCCAGTCTATCATTGATGGGCATTTAGGTTGAATCTATGCTCTGCTTTTGTGTTATAGTGCTGCAACGAGCATGCATGAGTATGTATCTTTATAACAGAATGATTTATACTCCTTTAGGTGTGTACCCAGTAATGAGTTTGCTGGGTAAGGCATCAGCATTCCAGATGATTCTGATGTAGGTGATATGCAGAACACACTTAGAGAAACACAGTCCTAGCCCTTTGAAATCATTTTCAGCCTTGATTTTGTCCCCCAGTGTATTTGTTGTCCCGACCAGTTTTGAAGCATGTGAACATTTGGTTCGAAGGTTATGACCTAATCCCAGTCATTAGGAAAAATGTTGACGGATACAAGAGTGAATTCAGAGCCCTGAGGCAAGCCACTGGAGACTTCTCTCCAAGTTGACACTCTGCCTTATGAATACTGAAATTCAATCCATTTTAAACCCTTTCCTTTGGCTTGTCATTTGGCCCACATTTTTCCTGTCTTGTCCTCTAGGATCTCATGAGGGATTTTGTCAGATGCCTTGCTGACATCCAGATATGCTAGATTTGCACAATCTCTGATCTACCAGCTCAGCAAACACATTTTTTTTTTAAAATGAAAGAATTAAAAAGAGTAATAGAGAGAAAGGAAAATAAAATGAAAAAAGGAAGAGTTAAATGAGATTTAATTTGGCATAATATTCCTTTTCCTGCTAATCCAAAGATATAAATTTGAACCCACAGGTTTTTTTTTTTTTTTTTTTTTTGGTTATTTCATCTGGAAGCTCCAGATTATAAGGTATATTTCACAGTAGTCTCTAAAGCTCAACAAAGAAATCCACGTGCATTTTCCAGAGAGGTTTCCCCTCCTCAAAGGAGCATGTGCAGACTGAAGTGTGAGAAGTCATTAATACTAGCCTTGTTCTTTGTGTGATGGGAAGGGAGTGGTCATTGACCCTGAAACAGTGACGTTTTTGGGGAGTGGTGCAGAAAGGGGCATTTCCCTGTATAAATCTCTGAAGGCTTCAAAGTGGTCATTTCTTACCATCTCATTTTAAGTCAGACCACCCTGCAGGAATATGGTCCAATCTCTCATTATTGCTAAGAGACCTTTGTAAATATGTCTGTTTTTCTTGTCTATTGGAGAGGGAACAGGCAGAGAGTTGTTACCTTAAAGAGAACGGAAAAGTCTTAGAGCACATTTGAATGAAAAAATTTTATTTCTCATTGAGTTTCTTTTTAGAAAAAGAGAAGAAAATAAGTGTGTCTAGAATTCTGACCGTGAAACCACAGAAAAGAACTTTGACTCATAACTTCTTAAAGCTAATTCCTCCCCCAGCCCTCTGCCCCATGATGTGTTGATTCATTGTGAAAATCTAAAGCAAACCAAATTTCAGCATATACAGAAGCCAGAGTACTCAGCATCAGGGAGATCACGCACTGCTATCATCCCTGGAAGACTGATGGTTCAAAGGCTCAGCTCACATGCTTCCTGATGTATGGGTTAAAAAAGTGGGGGAAGCAAATTAACTATATTCAAAATGAATTTAAAGGAGACTAATCAGTGCAGTGGAAGAGACCAGGAGCTGTTTACAGATGTGCTGAGATGTAGAGAAATCAGTATTGGCTTTGTCTGGAAGAATGAGTGGGACTCCTCTTCTCTAGCTAATTAAAGCAAGCTTATCTGTAAATTTAGTTATTCATAGAGCTTGCTTCCACGGAGCTGCTGTTTTTCTAATAGGATGGGAAGGCTGGGTTTCTGTAAATGTGGGTCAGTCATGTGATAAAGTGACCCAGATTTCCGCAGACAACCAAAAGAAAGAGCAGAGAGAGGATGTGCCAGCTCCTGACTGCACAGCACAGCATGGGCACATCCAGTGTCTGCTTCATATGCCGAAGGCAGAGCTTGACTGTGAATATTTTCACTTGCAAATCGCATCATAGTATTCCTCCTTTAAAAAAGCAGCACCAACCACCAGGTCTTTCTACTTCTTTTCAATTATTTGCCTTTCTAAAGTCAGGAAGATACCTTTTAAGCATTTAAATTATGGTACATCTTTAAATGCTGTGATTATGTTTGAGCTAGCTGGTAGCCCAGGAAATGGGCTCGTGTTTCTAAGTGTCCATAGTTAGAAAGTCTAGAAGTGGACTCATGTTGATTTTATTTTTGACACAGAGTCTTTTTATTTTATTTTTTAAGACAGAGTCTTGTTCTGTCGCCTGGCTGGAGTACAGTGGCACAATCTTGGCTCACTGTAGCCTCTTCCACCCGGGTTCTAGTGATTCTCATGCCTCATCCTCCCAAGTAGCAGGGATTACTGGCATATATTGCTGTGCCCAGCTAATTTTTATATTTTTAGTAGAGAGATAGTTTTGCTATGTTGGCCATGCTTGTCTTGAACTCCTGGCCTCTGGTGATCCACCTGCCTTGGCCTACCAAAGTGCTGGGACTATAGGCATGCATCACTCTGCTTGACTACCTCTTGCTGATTTTAGACACCTCATCTCAATAGCATTTTATTATTTGTTTTTACAGTTTTGTTATAATGTAGCAACTGTTTTCATTGCATGGTCGGCTAGTTTTTTTCCTCTTATAAATTATATTCAATATTACATGGTTTACTAGAGGAAAAGTAGAAAACAGGAATATGCAAAACACAAAAGAAAATAAAATTGGCCAGGTGCAGTGGCTCACGTCTGTAATCTGAGCACTCTGAGAAGCCAAGGTGAGTGGATTGCTTGAGTCCAAGAGTTCAAGACCAGCCTGGGCAACGTGGTGACACCCCTTCTCTACAAAAAATACAAAACCATTAGCTGGGCATGGTGGTATGTGCCTGTAGTCCCAGCTACGTGGGAGGCTGAGGTGGAAGGATTGCTCAAGCCTGGGAATTTGGGCTGCAGTGAGCTGAGATTGCACCACTGTGCTCCAGCCTATGCTGGAAAGAAAGGAAAAAGAAAGGAATTAAAAGTGAGAAAATAAACTCACTCTTTCTACTACCACTCCGAAATAACCATTCTTATTATTTTGTGTCAATAAGCAAGAGGCAGTTCTGTTACGTAGCTTGAAATCACAGCTGTGTCACTGTTCAGCTGTGGTGTTTGGGCAAATTACTTCATCTCTTTGATCTCAGTTGCCTTGCTGGTAAACTATGGATACCTACCTCAAGAAAATGCCTGGGAACATGTACAAAACTTCAAACATAGTGAACATTCAATAAATGTTTGTTGAAAAAGACATCAAATGAATGCTTAGATGAAACGTTTCCCAAGTGGTGTAAGGTTGTTTATGCCTCTGGTCCCTAGTTGATTGCCTACTGCAACACTAAAAGCATAAAGGATCTTCACCCAGTGCCTGAGCAATAAGTACTGTGTAAGTGTTAGTTATGATTATTGCCTGACACATGATTAGTATTCATTAGATATTTGTTGGATGAATGGATGTCAGTCACTGCCCTTGGGTAGTTTAAACTTGAGAGAAGGCAAGAGAAGATTCATGAAACAATAAGTAAGCTGTGAGCCATTTGGTACTCAATTTGAGGGGAGAGCTCCCCAGGGGCTGTTTTATTTGGGGATTTCCTTGGAATGTTCTGCTGATTAAACTGCTCCTATTATAGCTTGAGTGACACTGGGTAACAGATCTGGGATCAGATTCTACATTTCTACATCATCCCACCACAGAAGTAGAATATATCATGCCTTCATTCATTCATCTTTTCCCATTTCTTTCAATAAGCATATTCTGAGTGCTGAGTGGCAGAAGCTGTGTAGATTTCTAGACATCCAAAGACATTTGCTGAGGCCACTGTCTTGTTAGGAAGATCTGTGGCTCAGAGGGGATTTATAATGTACTGTGATAAATGCTATGAGCCAGCAATGCCCAAGGATTGTGGGAACTGGTGTGTGTGTGTGTGTGTGTGTGTGTGTGTGTGTGTGTGTGTGTGTGTGTGTGATAGAGGGAATGTCAGAGCATCCTTTCCACAAGGAGGTCCAGTTGGAACCAGGTCCCAGTAGAGGAACAGGTATTATTCTAAACCTGGAACACAAGAGTAGCATTCGCAAAGATTAGGCAGAGTGAGAAAGCTGGGCGATGCATACAGCACGGCTGGAGCTCTGAGCTGTGGAGAGGCACAAAGGGTCTTTCTCTTAGTGGTGAGTGGGAGTGGTTACGTTAAATGGTTTTAAAGCTGAGAGTGACAAGATCACAGCTTCTTTTTGGAGAACTAGCCAAAAATCTGTGTTTGTTCCAGGGGGAGGAAAAAGGTGGTGGGATACACTGGGTCCGGGAAGACTAGTTGTTGGAAATCAGAAAGAAGGGACTGAAGTAAGGGTGAGGAGACAGGATGAATTGAAGAGCCCAATTCAGATACTAGGGAGGGACAGTTCATAGAATTTGTCAGCCAGTGACTGTGTCTGTGTCTGTGTGGCTGGATGTAGGGGTAAGTGACTAAGAATTAATGATGCTTCTCAAGTTTCTGGCTTGTCATGGTGTGCATTAAATGGTGAGACCTTTTAACTAGATTTAAAATGTAGGAGACAGAGAAAGGTGAAGGTGAGAAGATTGTGTATAAGTGATTTTGATGAGCCACTGACACATCAGACAGAGCTTCTGAGTGAGAGTGGCACTGAGGAGGAACAGCAGTGGAGGAGAAGCTGGGAAGCATGGATTTCGTCATGCAGATCATCTCCTACTTGGGTCAATAGACAGCTCTTGATTTTTCCCCATTAAGTAGCTTTAGGAGCTAAATTCTATCGTCTTAGAGTAATTGTCCTGTCAATACTGAACCATGGTATGCTGTCCTTGTTTTAAATACAGTACAAAGATCTTTTCTGGCGCAGGGACTTAATCTGAGCCACCAATTTCCATTTTGGAGCTTTTTGCCAAGATATTTGAGGCGGCATTTAGAAGCAAAGAGAAGTAGATTAGCACTGACTATAGTTTTTGATGTTTAGACTCAAAGCGGATAAAGAAATGACAGTTTTATGATTTCAGCATGGTTCTGTGGATATGTCACAATTATTTACATGGTTTTTTTTTTTAAGTAAAGGAAATTAAATTATTTGAGGAGCTGTGCCCTCACCTTGTGGCCGAATTTATCCAGTACTGCTCTTCTTCTCCTTCCCCTCACTCCCTTATGTGATCAGATGATGTAAATGCGTACAGTCTTCAGGGGAGATGCCTCCTGATCTCCCAGCCATCACTGCGGGGTGGAAGGTGGTACTTTTTGCTCATTTGTTTCATATTGCTCATCACCTTGGGTGAACATCTTTCCTGGAAGAGAAATGGTAGAGAAGCAATATGCAAAGAGATGAAGACATGGCTATAATTTAATTCTTAATTGTTCTAAAGTGACATGTTTCAGACATGGCAGGATAAAGACTTGGGCACACACTTCAACAGCATTTATTTAGGATTTACTATTGTATACCAGATGTTAGGTTTTCCTGGTGGCTGGATAAGGGATTGCATATCTATAAGCAACAGGACCTAGTAGTTCTGACTTGAAGATTGTTAATTTCCTAGGGAAGATGGGTTTTCAAAGAAATACATGCATATCAATGAGAAAAGTACTGTAATAAAAGTATATCCAAAATAGTATGGAGAGTCAGAGCATAACTGCCTAGAAAATGCTAAGAAATTTTTTACAAAAGAATGCTTCGTGGGCAGTCTCCAGGCTTGTCTATCCTGATTGGACCGGATGGCAGACTTGTTGAAGGTCATGTCCCTCTCCCTGAACTAGACTTTCTTTTCATTTTATCTGTGCTGCTTCAAATGCATTTGCTGCTTTGCTTTGTATGGCAGTTTCTTAGGCATACGTCTTTTTGCTATACTCTTCTAGAACATCTTCAGGGCAAGACCCCTGTTTGTTGAGCTCTCCATCCCCTGCCATGCCTAGTAGGTGCCATAGCAACACATGAAATCTTACATTTTGTTCTAAGGACTGTAACATTGATGTTATCATTAGCACCATTTTTAAAGATAAGAAAAATCATATGCAGAGTACTGAAAACTTTTCTGAAGGTGTCTCAGTCAGTTTGGGCTCCCTTCACAAAATGCCATCGACTGGGTGGCTTAAACAACAAAAAACGGATTTCTCACAGTTCCGGAAACTGGGAAGTCAGACCAGCTGATAGATGAGTTTCTTGGGAACCTGGCTTTTGCCCATAAAGGATATAACAATGATGACTACTGTTTTCCGTCCTGGTGTCAGGCTACGTATTCATAAACACTTTGACTTGATGTTTACAACTCCACAAGGCAGATTATTTGTATTCTTACTTACAGGCAAGAAAATAAGTCAACAAACTTACAAGTTTGGGGGAAAAGGCTTACATGCAAGGCAAGTTAAGCAAAAATAGATTTAAATCATAAAGACTAATAATATTAGAATATCTTAAGGCACAACAGACTCTGTTGCCAGATGCATGGTACATAACAATAACTACCATTTATTGTGTGGCATGGATGTAACTTATTCTTGGTGAGGCACTTTATAATAATTTAATCTCTGCAGTAACAGAAATGAGGAAAATTACTTCTCCTTTTACTGATAATAAAATAGAGGCACAGAGAAGATAATTACTGACAATCACATGAGTGTCAGTGTAGGTATCAGGTCTGTTTCCGTTACTTATTCCCGTACATACTATGGAATTATAGCATTGGAATACCTCGAGATGTTAAACTCAGAGTTTTTCTTTTTTTATCCTGTCTTATCTGTGGTCTCTGTCTAATCAACCAGTGTCTTCACAGTAATCGGTGGAAAATCAGGAGCATTTTAGGCAGGAGCAGAGTAGGTGGGAGGCCCATCCATAGGAAAAGCAGTGAAAGCAAAGGACAAAAGCCTGTTTTTTAAAAAAAATTTCAAAATAGTCTCTTGAAGTCCACATCAAAAATGACAGTTTTAAAAGCAGTTTTTCATCTTAGGAGCTACGTTTTGTTGAGAGAAGAAAGCGTTCCTGAAATAAAAAATGAAGTTCTCATGAAGTCAGAAATAGAGTTTATGCCATAATAGATTGGGTAAAAGAATAAAGGAAGAGCTAAAAGCTTTCCTCCCTTATATAATCCTCCGAAGACTAGGATCCTTAGGCTGGTAGATGAGGAGAGTTAGGTAGGACTTGAGCAGGGAGCAGGGCTCTTGGGATGCTGTGATGGGACTGAGCCTGGACTAACCCACAGGCAGAGAAGAAGAGCAAGTATGGAGACTTTGTCCAGCACCAGCCACGGCCATCTCGGGGAGCCCACCCTAAACCTATTCTCCTTCACCTTTGGAATGAACATCTGAAGTCACCTGGGTTGAGGAGCCATACTGGTTGCTCACTATCACTTACCAGGCCTTCCAAGGATGGATGTCTGCCTGCTGCTAGTGGACTGACCAACAGAATCGATAGTCTTCCCAGTGCTCCAAGATTGTGCTGAGCATTCATGGGAACCACTAAGTTTGGGCATTCTCCTTTTTTAAAAGGTGAATGAGAAACAGGATTGCCCTGCAAGGAAAATCGGTTTTTGCCTGAGTGAGACTGACTATTCAAAAGGAGAAGTGAAGAATACTCTAATTTGGCTTCCTGGAGCAGGCGTGACCGAAGCAGGACCTGCAGGAGTGGGTAGAAGCTGGGAGGACTGAGGGTGAGAGGAGCCTGCGAGGTCTGGGAGCAGGGTGAGCACAAATACGGTCCTGGAGAAGCACAATTAGGGTTGAACAAGTGCTTCTTCAGTCCTGTGGTTCTGGATAGGGGCTCCATTCTGGCAGAGGAGCCATTGAATGGCAGATTAGGGTTTAGACATCAGCTTGCGTGCAGTGGGAAGCCACCGTAGTTGTCTTTTGTTTGCTTGTTGATTTGTGTGAGTTGATGAAATCCTCTACTGAGCATTTCACGTGGTACCCACTTAATTTTTAAAAACAACTCCTGAGAGGTTAACAACTCCAAGTAGCCTAAGGCCGTGTAATTGAGAAGAGGTAGGAGTCAGCAGATTTGATTTTACATCCACGTGAGACAAAATTGTGTGCTTGTTCAACCCTTTCACGCCGTCTTTTATCCCGTCCCCGATGTTTGATAATGCCCGAGCCCAGAGTAGACAGATTCTAAGTGATATCTTGGGGACAGACCATTGAAGACCCAGAGGTGTTCCTGCAACCTTGCCAATAAGTTTAAGTCCCTGACATCCCCACTTCCCAAGTTTTTCTAGCTTGCTTATTCCCAGGTTGGGTGGCCCCTTGTTCTTGTAATTTCTGCCTCTCCTGGAAAGCAAAATGAGTGTCAGTCATCCCTAAGCCGTGGCCCCAATGCTGCAGGCAAATAGTTCTTTATCTCAACATCTTAGTTCCTACGTCTGTACTTTACACAGGATCAGTGTGTGTAATCTTTTGTTCTTTTGTCTACACAGTAACTAAATTCCTGTGATAAGGGAGGACCATGTGTATTCTTAAGTGTGGGTCCTTGCTATTTGTATGTAGTTTGCATCTGTATTCTGTCGGCTCATTAGTCTGCCTACTTTTCATTCAGTTAATGACAAATGTGAACTATGCAAATGTTTGACATTCAAAACAGACAGCTCTACAGTTCTGTGCTTTTAGATCATTTACTCATTTCTTCTTAGCGATTTATCTAAATTAGCATGACAGTGGCCATGTTTCCTCATAGTTGTACATGTCTTTTATGGAGTTATATTTGGCACCCCAGAGTTAGGAATGAGATCGTTAAGAGCAATCCATTGAGATGGACAGGACCCGTGTCCTAGTGCTCTTTTCATAGATGAGGAATCCACAGTACCCAAGAGTTGCACTGCTATCTGGTGAGCTGGTGGCGATGGCTCAGAATGTTCACTTGTGTTCATTCCTTTGGCATTCAGGGCTGCACTCATGGTAGAAAAAGCTCAGACTTCTCCCATCAGAAGAGCCAGGTCCCCTCACAGACAGACACACACATACGCGCACACACACACACACACACACAGACACATAATTATATTCCAGCGAAATCGAACCCTTCTCATTTTCCAGAATGGTCTGTACTTTTTCTTACCTTTAATCATCTCCATTGTCGTTATTGTTAATAGTATGACAAAATAATAATAATGACAAGAATATCTATTACTTAGTGAGTGCTAAGATCTTTACTCACATTTTCTTATTCAATATTACTGTTTTACTATTTGCCCATTTAAGAGATGAAGATGTAAGCCTTGGGGCATTCGGTGAGCCTGGACACATTTCTGTCTCACTGTGAAGCTGCTCCCTCTGCCTCAGCACTACTTTGTGCCTGACCACCTGGCTGACCACAATTTATCCTTGGCACTCAGGGTATCTGTCTCTCACTGTCTACGCCTCCCAGCAAATCCCCAGTCTATACTGAATGCTGTCCCCTGAGGTGTCTACACCACCTTATACTGTAATGTAGTGCATTGCACACTGCACTGCATTGGCCAGCTTATCTGGATAACTCCTTTACTAGAGACAGGGACCACCACATCTGTCTGGGTTCCTGTTGTGTCTCCAGGCTGAGTATGTTAGACTGTCATTGCTCAGTAAAGGTGGAATGAGTGGCTGAAAATGATTTGACAATTGTGGAAGGAGAAAGCTTCACAGAACCCTTCGGCTTTGTGGAGGTTGTTGCTCTTGAAGCCCCTCCTCTGCTAGCCCATAGCAGGTAACCAGCAAATATATGTTGATTGACTGAATGAATCTGATGAAGAGGAGTCTGAGCAATTAGTGATAGGAAGCTTTTGGAACCTGTCAGTGTGTCATTTGGGGGTTGGAGGAGTAGGAGGAACTAGAGGCAGTGGGATGGATATGGGTGTGAGTGTCTGGTCCCATCTCTGGTTGCTAACAGGGCATCTTTGCTTTGATCTTTATGAGTTTCTCTTTTCTAAGTGGAATCTAAATGTCAGTAATGTAGGCAAAAAACAAAATAGTTTTCTAGCTGCTATTTCTTTTCCAGCTGGATTTGTACCATCAGAGACAGATGAAAGAGACCTACGGAAGGCCGACCTTACTTGGTTTTACATGTACACGTGTGCTATGTGTATGTGTGCCTGAGTGTGTATATGTGCACACATTCATGTGTGTCTCTCTGGGGACTGGGGAGAGGTTCTGTTTTGCCACCAGCCTCTCTTTGAAAGGCATTGCTGTCATCACAGTGAAACATGTGGCATCAAAGCAGCAGCAGCAATTATGGCACCATTTGGATGTCTGTGCTATGGCAGCATCTGCTGATGCTTTGAGACTCTTCTGCCAGGATTTTGCCTGCCAAACCATCTGAACCATATGTTCTCATCGGCAGGAATACCAGCATCCCAAGTCTTTCAGGGGTGAGGCATCATAGATCAACGACTGACATCTCAGTCTGTATAAGCACAGCTTGGGTTTGGCTTAGGTAGCGGGGGGGAGGGGATGGGATGTTTTGCTATTTTGATTTTAGAAGCAAAGGTATTAAAAATAATGTTGAATTTACTTATGATCCACAATAATTGACAGTGTAATTAATGGATTAATTAATTACTAGTGCAGTGTTTTCCCAAGACCTAATCTACTGGCTTGTTGTTAGTGAGAAGCATTGTTAAACAGAATAGCATGAAAGGCTTCACTCAGAAGCAGTTGTTTTTTTAAGTGGCACTAGAGTTTCTTTAACTTCTGGTTGGAGAAGGTTTCACTTTCTGTTGACAGTAACATGGGGATTTTATATGCTACTGACTTGTTATCTTATAATATCTCAAGAATTGCTCTTGATTGCTTTCTAATTGTTACAGATGTACATATTCTATTCTCTACCCCTCTTTCCCCTAAAGAAGAGAGATGTGTGTCAAGGGCAAGGACTGCATGTTCTATTCCTTTCTACTCCTAGAAACCTGTCACAGCATTGGATACCTAGGAGGTATTTGACACATGAAAGAATAACATTGGCAAGTAAGATTTATTTAGGAGGCACTATAGTATGGTTAAGTCACTGATAGATTATAAAATTTAAACCTTTTTAGGCCTGACGTGGTGGCTCACACCTGCAATCAGAGTACTTTGGGAGGTCAAGGTGGGCAGATTGCTCAAGCCCTGTAGTTGGAGATCAGCCTGGGCAACATGGCAAAACCCTGTCTCTAAAAAAATACAAAAAAAATAGCTGGGCATGGTAGCACGCACCTTTAGGTGGCATGCACCTTTTGGTGGAAGAATCGCTGGAGGCTGGGAACTGGAGGCTGCAGTGAGCCGAGATCGCACCACTGTGGTCCAGCCTATGCTGAAAAGAAAGAAAAGAAAAAATTTAAAAGCGAGAATATAAACTCACCCTTTCCACCACCACTCAGAAATTACCATTCTTATTATTTTGGGGCAACAAGCAAGAGGTAGTTTTGCTACTCAGCTTAAAATCACAGCTCTGTCACTGCTCAGCTGTGGGATTTGGGCAAATTCCTTGATCTCTTTGTATATCAGTTTCCTGAGATACAAAAAAAGAAAAAATTAAAGCTTTTATCAAAAAACTCTTTGTCTTATTTCTACATATAGCAAGAATTAAAGGAAAAAACTCTCACTTTAAAATTGAGTCTACATTCTTTCCATTTTTTTGGACGGTTTACAATTAATAGGAAAAATTTTCTTATTGTAGATGCCATAGAATATTTGTACTTACCAGTTATACCGATGAAGGCTATTGGAGTCTTTAAAAGTAGTAAAGGTTTTTAGTTCTTTCTACACTGCCTAACTTTTAAAATTAAAACACATTAAGTGTATCCTCAGAATTCAGTTCCCATTAAGGTGGGGAAGTCTCTTTTGTTTTCTGCCATACCCATTGGCTAGGAGAGTAATGGTACATAGTAGGTGTTAAATTTTTGCTGTATTAATGAATGAACCCAAGGTCCTTTCCAACCCAGTTGAGAGTGAGTAGTAAACATTTTCTACTTAATACTATTAGCTAAAATATTTTTGGGAGTACTAAAGACTTTTTCCTACAAATTTTCCAGATAAATTCTCTTTTGGTCCTTTATCAATTTCTTGCTTTGTCTTCCTGTAAATCTAAACGACTTGACTTTAAATAGGTACTTGAATTAGCTGACAGTACTGACACTGTTCAGCACCTAAGAGTCTCACCTATCATATATAGTGGGTGCTCATTAAGTATTTGTAGAAGCAGTGCAGCTTGTCTGATTGCCTATCATGTCTTTTCTATACACGGCCACCTTTTTGCTCATTAGTATTTATAAGCCAAGGCTGTATGCAATTAGGCCCAGGTCTTTCATACCAGCCTCATCTTTTACCATGTCTGCTGAGAGTTTAGCACTACGGCCTCATCACAGTTCTCTCTGTTTTGTCTTTTCTACAAAGATGCTCTTTTTTCATGCCTTCTTTTTCCTCCTTGCTTTGCATCCCTTTGACCCAGATTCAGTGTCACTTTTTATTTTATTTTTGAGACAAGTCTCACTCTGTCACTCAGGCTGGAGTGCAGTGGCATGATCTCAGCTCACAGGAATCTCTGCCTCCCAGTTTCAAGTGATTCTGCTGCCTCAGCCTCCTCAGTAGCTGGGATTACAGGTGAGTGCCGCCACACCTGACGAACTTTTGTATTTTTAGTAGACAAATTTTTGTATTTTTGTATTTGTAGTAGAGATGGGGTTTCACCATGTTGGCCAGGTTGGTCTCGAACTCCTGACCTCAGGTGATCTGCCCACCTTGGCCTCCCAAAGTGCTGGGATTACAGGCCTGAGCCACTGTGCTGTCACCTTTTTTGATGTCTTCCTCGGCCATCCTTGGCTCGTTTTTTCTCCTTCTGTGTTGATATTTAGCCACTTGTACTGCAGTATAAACTCATCTGGGTGTCTCTCCCCTTAGGAGAAACTAGCTTTTTACCCTGCCTCCTCTCCCCTACAGCCGTTCCACTCTGACACCCAGTCAGTCATGGGCATGTCCAGACCCTGTAAGTGTTTACAGAAGGAGATAACATCTTCCCTGACATACAAGCGTAATAGTAAATAGGTGTTGCATCTAATAAATCTGAAGGGAATGGTGCACTTTTGTGAGCCAGGCATTTTACAACTTTAATGCTCAAAAACTTTCAGAGATGAGTATGATCATTAATCCACTTTGTTCTGAGGAAACAGACACCAGTAGCAGCTGAGTGTAGTGTTAACGTGTAACTAGGCCCAAACCGGAATTTGTTCACTTGTCTAAACCTTTGTCACTCTGCTTTTCTGCCTACCTTGTTATCTCATATATGGGTGATTTATCTAAGCCAGAGGGGCAGAATTTATAAGTCCATACACTTACTCTCATACAGAGAATATGTGTACAGACTCTGACCTCAGGTGATCTGGAGCCTGCCTCAGCTTCCTGAGTAGCTGAGGCAATGGGAGATCACATCTACGTGTATGGATAAAATCATGGAGTGGTTTGTTGCCAGTAGGAACTGGGTATTAAGGTGTGCTGTTTGGATCGGTGGCCTCTCCTGGCCCAGTCGTGGGGAATAGCCAGGTACCCTGTGGAAGTGCAAGGCTGAGAAGTCACAGCTCAGGAGTTGGCCACGCCGGGGCTCCCCATCTCATCAGCCTGTTCTTAGTAACAGAATAAGTCATTCAGTTGTATTTTGTTGTCCCTTTGTTACTTTTTTTTTTTCACTCTTGCTGCCCAGGCTGCAGCACAATGGCATGGTCTCTGCTCACTTCAACCTCCTTCTCCCAATTTGAAGCAATTCCCCCGCTTCAGCCTCCCAAGTAGCTGGGATTACAGGTGCCTGCCACCACACCGGGCTAATTTTTGTATTTCTAGTAGAGACAGGGTTTCACCGTGCTGGCCAGGCTGGTCTTGAACTCCTGACCTCAGGTGATCTGCCCACCTCAGCCTCCCAAAGTGCGGGGATTACAGGCGTGAGCCACCATGCCTGGCCCCCTTTGTTACCTTTATGGGCTACACACCTTTATAAATAAATCAGATTTGGTAATAGTACAGTTTTTATCAGTAAATGATAGTACAATCCTATCTTACAGGAATTTTGTGACATTTCACTTGTGCCACCGATGTGTACTACACTAGACTATAGTGGGGCTAAAAGTGTTAACAAAACACTTTTTTGTTTGGCCTTCATATATAAAAAAAATTAAATGGGATTTTTGGGGGGATTTGGGCACTAAGCAGTACATTTGCCCAAATGTTAAAAGTTAATTTCTAAGGGATGGGGAGATCTTGTTTATGGTATGGGAAGGAAGCTTAAAGGGAATTAGTTTAATTGTGTCAGAATATTAAGCAATCTTCTGCCGTCTGCTGTCAGCAGCACATGGGTCCCCTAAGGTTCGCTTTTCCATTACTCTGACTTTCTCCCCGTCTAGATGGAGTTCCCAATATCATTAACATGCCTCACATAGTTTCTTCTGAAGCTTTGGCTGGGTTAAATCACTTTTACTTATGCAAAGTGGATTGACTAAAACCTTTTCCCCAAACACCCGCCAAACCAGCTATTTTTGTTTCCCCTTGCAAGGGACTCACAGCAAGTCTCACGCACAAATCACCAGATCACCAGCTACTCCATTTAATTGTGCTGCTCTTTCCACTCATCTTTCCAGAAAAGCTTGCCTTTTTGCAGAAACTGCCTCATCCCCCACTTGCAAACACTCCACCTCTTCTCCTTCCCAGTAATTTTTTTTTTTTTTTTGCCTGCCTCCTGTCTTAAGATTTCCTAGCTAAATCTCAGTGACACTATTTTCCTGTGTTATGGAATACTGTTTTACAAACTTTTTTTTTACTGTAATCTACAGTAGAAATTTTTTAACTATATAATCTACAGTAGGAATTTACAGTAGGATTTTACATTATGACCCAGAATACACACATACACACAAATGCATGTACACAAGGACTGTCATAACAAAAACTCGGGGGCTTAAACAGCAGAAATATATTGTCTGATAGTTCTGGAGGAGGAAGCCTGAAATCAGGGTGTTGGCCAGGCCACACCGTCTCCAACAGTTCTAAGGGACAATCTTTCCTTGTCTCTTGCTAGCTTCTGGTGATTGCCAGCACTCCTTGGCTTTCCTTTGCTTATGGATGCATTACTTCAGTCACATAGCCACCTTCTCCCCCTGTCTTCACATTGTCTTCCCTCAGTGTGTGTCTGTCTCTGTCTAAATGTCACCTTTTCGTGCCTGTAATCCTAGCACTTTGGGAGGCCGTGGCAGGTGGATCACCTGAGGTCAGGAGTTCAAGACTGGCCTGGCTAATGTGGCAAAACCCCATCTCTACTAAAAATACAAAAAGTAGCTGGGCATGGTGGTGCATGCCTGTAATCCCAGCTACTTTGGAGGCTGAGGCAGGAGAATTGCTTGAACCCGGCAGTGAGCCGGGATCTTGCCATTGCACTCCAGCCTGGGCAAAAGAGTGAAACTCCATCTCAAAAAAAAGAAAAAAAAAGAATCACTTTTTTTTTTATAAGAACACAAGTCATATTGATTTGGAGCACACCCCAGTAATTTCATTTTTAACTTGATTGCCTCTAGTACAGACCCTGTTTCCACATAAGGTCACATTCTGAAATATACTTGAGTGGGGGATACCTACCCAGGTAGGGCTCCAACCTATTGTGTTTAGGGTGACACAGTTCAACCTGTAATAACTCATCTTAAACAATGCCTTCATGTTCTGTTGTGTTCTGTTTTGTTCTGTTCTGCTCTGCTCTATTCCATTCCATTCCATGCCATGCCATGCCATTCCATTCTTTTGTTTAGAAATGTTGGTTGCTTCTCACTAAGTTGATTTCACATTGATTTGAAAATACTGTTTGGGACAGTGTTCTGAGTTTGAATCCCTGCTTCTCTGATTTGCGGTTTCCTCCCATAATAAATACAACCTTACTTCAGAGGATTGTAGTGAGAATGAAGGGGAAATATGAGAAAATACTTGGTAAGGTAAATATAGTAAAGATAAATAAAAATGCGCAGATAATCATGAGCATTAATCTGTTCAATGAAACTATGTAGAATCCTTTATTTATATCTGATACGATCAGGACCTCTAGTTGTTTGTTAACCAAATAATTCAGTGAAAGTGTGGGATTATTAATGATTACATATACATATATACACATACTAAGATATAAATTATTCATGTGTTCTCCAGCCTTTTAATGTAAGAGTAAGAGTTTTGTGGTTATTTTGTTAAGAGTCCCATGATTGATATCACACATCATCTTTCTTGCATAAAGCCCGTATCTTCTACCGACCATTTCCTTTGGGGTTTCTTTATAATGGGATGAAATTTCAAAACACAAAATAACCTGAGGGTAGAATTTGGACTAGAGATTCTTTTACCAATAGAGGAAATAGTTAACTGTATTCCCGTACAGTTTTTAAATTGTCTTTTCCACATCTAATTTGATGGCTGACTTTTAAAAAATGATTCTCACTTGATTTAATTTTCTTTCTCTTCACACTCATGTGAAATATTTACTTAAATTGTAAAATGTTGTTAACAAGTAAAACTGGTATACCTAGTTTGGGTAACAAACTCAGTTGATTCTTGACAAGCACACTGTTTGGTTGGTGGGAGCAGAAGAGGAAATATCCTACAGAAACACGTATTAGCCATGACCCTTTATTCCAGCTATGGGCAAACGTTCATATTTTACAGAGGAATTGGAAACCAATTGTTAATTCAGTGAATTCTTTAACTGGCAGTGGATTAAGGAAGCTTTTACCTTTTTTTTTTTTTGCTTTTTTTTTTAAATTGCATATTAGGTTTTGGGGTACGTGTGAAGAACATGCAAGATTGTTGCATAGGTACACACATGGCAGGGTGATTTTCTGCCTTCCTCTCCATCACCTATATCTGGCATTTCTCCCCAACTCCTCACCCCCCGCTGTCCCTCCCGTATTTCCCCCTGACAGACCCCATTGTGTGATGCTCCCCTCCGTGTGTCCATGTGTTCTCATAGTTCAACACCCATCTATGAGTGAGAACATGTGGTGTTTGATTTTCTGTTCTTGCGTAAGTTTGCTGAAAATTGTGTTTTCCAGGTTCATCCATGTCCCTATGCAAATCAGTTCTCAGCCACAGATAGCCTAGATGTTTTAGGATACTGCTGTCTAAACTTACCATAGCACTACTATCTATGTATCCACCAGAGATGCAGGGTTTGTGTCAAGAAGGGAGATCTGGACAACAGGAGGTGCAATATGGACAGAGTTGATTTTGCTGAGTGTGTTTCTTCCTGCCTACTATGCTCCAAAAGTCTGTTGGTGTGGACTTGGGATGTGTATATTCTTATCTAGGCACAGAGACTATCGGCTTCTCCTGGCTCTTGCCCAGCCCCTTTGAGATTGTCAGGAAGGGAAAATACACTTGCAGCGGAGTTGCATTCTCTATTTACAGGGGTGGCTATTTGCCTGTGTCAGTATTTTTATCTAGCAAAATGGTTTGAAGCTGAACTTTTAGAAAGACATATGCATAACTTTATTAGGTATTTATTATTAAATGTCAAGGGATGATTTATTAACTTAGTGAGGTAATGCTAAAGAAATCCATAGAAGGCCTGAAGTCTGGCTGAAAACAAGTGAGAACCGTTTTCTTGGTAACTGTCTTAGGTTTGGATCACTTATCTACAAAAGATACAGGCGTTCGACTTTGTGTGCTTCTAAGTGTGTTCTCTGCACACTATAGTCCTCAAAAAATAGACCTAAAATTCAGAAGATAAGGTTAATGAAAAATGGCAAGTATTGTAAATGGACCAAATTATCAAAGAATCCAAATTAAAGACAAAGATTTCTGAAATTAAAAGTACAGTGGTTTGGCAGTAAATGGACATATCATTTCATCTTTGTGCATTACTTATTTCCTGTGAGATGTTCATTTTCTTATAAACAGCCCTTTGAAGGAGGTACTTTCTATAAAGTTTTTTTTTTTTTCCAAAGAAACAGAGACTTGGACATTTAAATGCTAGATTAGGAACAACAGGGTAAGCCACCTAAATAGAAGGAAGGTAAATATCAAAATTAAATATATAATAAAATTATGAGGTAAGTTGATATGAATAAATGAGAGGAATCACAAATCAGTAATATTCAAAAGAGTACATAATTTCAGGTTCAGTAGGAATTAAAAGATTTATATAAGTATATATATAATACTAAGAGAATACTATAAAAACAATGTGCCAGTAATTTACAAAACCTAAATGAAATGGAAGAATCCTGGAACAAATATAGATTATTAAAATTGATCTAAGAACACATAGAAAATCTGAAAAATCAAAACCATGAAGAAGGAGACTTCTTGTTCCACCCTTGGCATGTATAGAGTTTGGAAGTTCTTATTGCCTTTCTTACAAGAGAAAAATGGACAAACGTGAAGCTTACTTTTCTTGAGATTTGGTTACCTGGAGCAGAAACCACCAGATGCCATAAGCTGGCGGGGATACCTTACTAGTTATTTTGATGAATTGCTGGAAACTGAGTGCAGGCTAGTGGGAGATTAATGAGCTCCTAGGGGTTGCTGTGTAAAAGGGTCTCCACGCTTTCACAGGCATTTCCCCTTGGAACTCTACCAGGTGCTCAGTGAGAGGATCCTCATGGCCCTGGGGCAGGGGCTTGAAGGGGAGTGGCTATCATGAAACCCTTCCTGACTCTTCTTCCTATCAAAGACCTCATCTCTAGGAGGAAAGACTTCCCCAGAGGACAATTCTGAAAACTTAGCTGGGAGAAGACAATTGAGTCCAAAGAAATGAAAACTGTAGTCAACAGGGGAGCTTCAAGAAAATAACCCAGGAAAGGGATTAGAGCTAAGGGTAGGGTGGAGCTCAAGCTCTACCAGTGAAGAGGGACAGAAGCACATCTGAAATGCACACCCTTGAAGCACAGCCTCACCGAAAGACTGAGACTTAAGTAAGAAGACTTGTAGCACCCTCCTCCCTTACACTCTATCACATTGACAAGGCTCCAGTAATAATAGTAAAGCCCAGCTGAAAAACTGCAAGATATAGACATTTTCTGAGAATCAGTTCGAAGGTAAGCCCCAAAGCTAGGAGGAAAAGAACAAAGCAGCTTGGTATAGGAATTTGAAGACTTTGGCACCAGTAGCTACAATAAACATTACACACAGGTCATCTCAGATTAATAGAATTCTCACACCAATGGCCTATTTACTTCAGTACCTATTATTCTATAGAACATGTTTGGCTTTCAACCAAAAAAAAATTACAGGGCGTGCCAAAAAGCAAACAAATAAAAAGCCTCCACAAACATAAAGCAAGCCTCAGAACCATACTCAGATATGACAGATTTTGTAATTATCAGATAATTTAAAGTAATTATGTTTAATTTGTTTAAAGATTCCAATGAAAAAATTATACAACATGCAAGTCTATATGGGTAATTAAGCTAAGCTATTAAAACTATAAAATAATAAAAATAAATGAAATGAAAACATTAAAAATCCATAATAACAGAAATAAAGAATGTCTTCAACAAGTTCATAGGTGGACATAACACACCAAGGGAAAAAATACTGATAAGCTTGAAGATAAGTTAATAAACCTTCCAAAACTGAAATATAAACCAAGAAAAAGATGGGGAAAAAAGAGAAAAATAGAGAATTCAAGGGCTGTGGAAAAGCACAAGTGATATATAATGTTTTCAGTATGGGTCTTAATTTTCTATCCTAGGGAAGAAAACAGTTAAAGTAGTATTAGTCAAGAACTTTCAGGCTGGGTGCAGTGGTTCACGCCTGTGATCTCAATCTTTGGGAGGCTGAGGCAGGCAGATCTCTTGAGCTCAGGAGTTCCAGACCAGCCTAGGAAACATGGTGAAACCCTGTCTCTACAAAATATACAGAAAAATTATCCGGGCATAATGGCCTGTACCTATAGTCCCAGCTACTTGGAAGACTGAGGTGAGAGGATCGCTTGACCCAGGAGGTTGAGACTGAAGTTAGCTAAGATCACACCATAGCACTCCAGCCTTGCTAACAGAGTGAGACCCCATTTCAAAAAAAAAAAAAAAGAAGAAAAGAAAAAGAACTTTCCAAAATTAATAATAGACACAAAACCGTAAGTCCAAGAAGCTCTGGGAACACCAAACAGATAAGAATCAAATGCCAAAAAACAAAATGCAGCACCAAAAACCCCATAGATAGACATGTCATATTTAAAACTGCAGAAAACCAAAGGCAAAGAGAAAATCTTAAAGGAGGGTGAGAACAAGGGACATGAAGTGGAATTAGAAGTCTAAACTCTTCCACTCTCCCTTTCCACCTCCACTCAACCAAGCCTCCTTTGCTAACTAGACACCATGTCCATCAGTCTTACAATTTTATTTGCAAAGTTGGTAGTACTATGGCCTCAGCTTACATATCCAGAGCTTGAGCTCCTCCCCACCATTCTGTCTCCAAGAAAAGAAAAATAAAGGTGGGTATGGGGGACAAACAGATGTAATGGCAACAAGTAGAAAAAGTCTATAGTACCTGAGCAAGATGTCTGTTCACATTGATTTTGAAGTTGAGGTTTTGTTTCTTCTTTTTACTTTACCCACTCCTCTAAGTTCCCACACTCAATGTCTTCTAAAAACTGTTTCATTCATGGATTTTTCACTTACTTGCTGTGTTTCCCTGAACCAGTCTTATTCCCTAAAAGGGAATGTGCTTTGTAACAGAGAAGGCTCCCAGAAACAGTGAGTTAAATAAAACTCACTGCAGTATGTGATTAAGTGCTAGGTGACTATTGCAGAAGGTAAATATAGTAGGAATTTAGAGATGAGAGCTGGAGGTACAGTGCAGGAAGATATAAAAGAGTTATATCTGAGCTAGGCCTTAAAATCTGGGGTTGCTATTTGCAGAGGTAGAGCTGATTTCCAGGGGTGTTCTAGGCCAGGACAACAGCATTGCGAAAGGCCCAGGCGGGGAATGTGTAGGACAATGCACTGGCTCATTTGCTGCATCAAGAGAGAAAAATTTGTGTTATGGAGTGTTAGAAAATAAGTATGGGGCTGGGCGCCGTGGCTCACATCTGTAATCCCAACACTTTGGGAGGCTGAGGTGGGCAGATCATGAGGTCAGGAAATCAAGACCATCCTGGCTAACATGGTGAAACCCCATCTCTACTAAAAATATAAAGAAATGAGCTGGGTGTGGTAGTGGGCACCTGTGTTCCCAGCTACTCAGAAGGCTGAGGCAGGAGAATCACTGGAACCTGGAAGATGGAGTTTGTAGTGACCTGAGATCACCCCACTCCACTCCAGCCTGGGCAACAGAATGAGACTACATCTCAAAAAAATGAAAAAAGAAAAGAAGTATGGAATAAGTTTGTCATATATCCTACCCTGAAGAGAAAAACAAGTAAAAGTTTTGGAACTTCAGTCCATGAATTCATTCATTAGTTCCTCCATTCAACAAATCTCAAGCATTTGTATATGCCAATCCCTACACTACCACAGAGAATACGTATATTAAAAGGACATTATTTCTGCCTCCGTGGAGCTTTACTGCTAGAAAGACAGATGTGTTGATAGCTAAAATACACTGTGATAAGTGCTGTACTAATGAAATGTATGCTGGGTATGGGAGTGCCAGAAGGAGTGATTAATTCTATCAGGCAAGAAGAAGAAAATGAAAAGAACTGGGAGAGTAGAATCCCAAGTAAACTACCTTGGATAACCTAGTAGATCTTTGTCAGATTCCCAACACTATTTCTCATGACTGTTCAGTTGACCTTTGAGGCCTTCTGTCTTTCTTTGGTCACAGCTATTACTCTATTCTATGTAGACCATACCATCATGGTCTATATAATATGGCAGGTGGATGAAGCTGACCTACTGGCAGTTGCCCTCAGATACCTCTTACTTCCTGTGATGGTTAATTTTATGTGTCCACTTGCTTGGGTCAAAGGATGCCCAGATAGCTGGTAAAACATTTTTACATTTGTTTGTGAGAATGCTTCTGAATAGCATTTGATTGAGTAGACTGAGTAAAGAATGCCCTCACCAATGTGGGTGGGTATCACTCAACCCAATCCATTGAGAGCCCACGTAGAACAAAAAGGCAGAGGAAAGGCCATTTGCTCTCCTTGCCTGAGCTGGGACATCCATCTTCTCCTACCCTTAAACGTGGGTATTCCTGATTCCTGGGCCTTCAGACTCAGGTGGTAACTGTTACCATTGGCTCTCCTCATTTGCAGACCTTTGGGTTAGACATGGAATTATACCACTGACTTTCCTAGCCTCCAGCTTACAGACAGCACATTGTGAGACTTCTCAGTCCCCATAATCATGCAAGCCACTCCTCATAATAAATTTCCTTCTGTATAAATCCCATTGGTTCTTTTTCTGAATACTGACTAATTTACCACCCTATCCTGTGTTCTTCCTCCTGGCCTTTTTACCCCAAGTAGAGCTCTCCTGTTTGACAGATGTTTCACTTTGGGGTATGGAGGTTGCTTCACTACGATCGTGTAGGATACTTTTCCAGTGCCTTCTCACAGTGCTCTAAAGGTGCACAGGCATCATGGAGGGTATGCCTGGGAGCATCCTCAGAACAGCATCTGCTGCAATGTGAAATTTATCGTGGCACAACCTTTTCCAAGTCCTTCTCCAAAGAGGTTTATTATTCCGCAAAAACTTGCTGTAATATGATCTCATCTAATAATCTTTCTAGTCACTTCTAAGGATGGCATTCAAACAAGGCTCTAGTTTATACTTTCAGATTCATGCCTGTAATACTAGGACTTGGGGAGGCCAAGGCGGTTTGAGACCAGCCTGGGCAACATAGCGAGACCCCATCTCTACAAAAAAAAAAAATATTAGCTGGACACAGTGGCATGTGCTTGTGGTCCCAGCTCCTCAGGAGCTGAAGTGGGAGGGTTATTTGGGCCTAGGAGCTTGAGGTTGCAGTGAGCCGTGATGACACTGCTGACTCCAGCCTGGGTAACAGAGCAAGACCCTGTCTCAAAAGAACAGAAAAATAAAAAAATTCATTAATCAATTGGATGACTTTTAGAAAAATATATATTTGGAAAGGGGGCAATAAGAAGGTAGGGAATGAGAATGGCTAGAAATTTTGTGTCCTTAGGAAATTTGTAGAAATTTAAAATTTTCTGTGAGCAGTGAAATTCTGCTTTGTTTTAGCAAAATTGTTTTGTTTTGAGCTTTCCTCCAATTTCCTAGTTAAATCTGAGAACATTTTGAAACCTCTAAATATTTCAAGACATATCCTTGGAGTTTGAAATGTGTCTTGTTATTGTAAAAGCTGAGAAAAAGCTTCATTCCTTGGTTCATAAGTATACGTGCTTGATTGATACGGTATTCCTTATATATCCTTCCTAGTTTCCACTGTGAGTTAAGTTTTCGTTTTTTAATCTGGCAGCAGCAGAATTTTTTAAAAGAGACTCTTCTACCATTTGAGCCACAATTTCTGTCACTTTGTCTTAACATTCCTATGGAGATTGTCTTGCTTTCTGAGAAATAAGCTATTTTAGGAGTTATTAGAGAACTGGATATATTTTCTTTGATTCTTTGTGTTACCCCAGGCCCTGATAAAACTGTATTTTAGTAGCAGTTTGTACACTTCCTCTCTGATTTTTCTTTTTTTTTTTTTTTTTAGCATAGAAAGGGTCTGTAAAAATTCCTTTATAACTAATTGTCCCTTTCTTAAATAAAAGCCCTAGTGCCTCCTAAACTGGAGTAACCAAGGGAACCAAGGTGTTCTCTTCTCCCTGAACTCATCTGATATCTTTGCTTCATGACCTGGATTAATTTGCTGTCATGAAAGCTGTGTAGATGGCAGTAGACTTCCAGAATTGTTTCAGAAGGGTGAGGGAACTCACATATATTCTTCCAGTGAGGTGCTCTGTGTGCACTTGGCCTGGAGGAACGTTTTGATTTCAGCTCTTTTCCAGGAGCCAGTAACAGCAAAACATAGTAGTTGCCAATGTCCAGATTCCAAGTATCTCTGAAACCCAGGTGACTGAAATCTCCAAGGTAGATTAGATAAAGGCATCCCAGCAGACAAACACTAGTCTGGTCCAGGTTTCCATCCTCTTCCAGGCCACATGAGGAATCCACTCTACAGACCATGGAGGGAACTCAGTTTTTATCATGATACTGTCAAGTCAGTACCTTTTAAAGTTTTTTTCTGAATATCTTGGAAGGCTTGACCCATGAAGAGCACCACAGAAAGGGGCTACGGGAGGCTAAACTTGTTTTAAGGTGAAATTCAATTGCTCTAGCTGCCAGATACCAACCATGTACTATCTCTGCTCAGGCTTAAAACCAGGTGATTTTATTAGATAGGAAAATTCTTCAGGAGGTACTACAAGAGGGTAGCGGGGGGCAAACTGTGGTTTTATGAGAGCAAGCCAGGGAGATGGAGATTGAATTTGAACAGTTATGGGATATTTTCGAGAGAATGGGTTTATTTTATTCCCCATTGTGATGGAGGCTCCGGTATGCTAAGGGCTGGAGCTGCAGTGGTGAAGGGGAAGGCTCTTGAAGAGCTTCTTAGAATTACACCTTTTTACTTCATACATCTCTTGAACACTGACAACACTGACTACCACATAGTAAGTGTTCTATAAATATTTGTTGAGGAATAACATGAATAAATATTAAGAATGAATTTTCTAAGCTTTTCAGCACTTGTAACTTTGCTTTGGTTCATGCATTTACTATAGTTTGCCTGTGTAACTTTGGGTTGATTTGAGAGGAAATGCCCTTGATTACATAAATGTAAGTAGTCAAGACTGATCAGACTGAAATCTAATGTAGGCACCTAATTTAATGAGGAGAGAAAAAATTACCCAAACAAGAGTATGTGTAATTATGTTAAATTTCATGACTTCGGGGTCATAAATGGATTTTTCTTGATGTTCATCTGACATGAATTAATTCCAGTTGTTGCTCACTATTAAGCAGCGGCTTGTAGGGTCCTTTATAATAAGAGGACATTAATTCCTGTTAAATTATGATGAGCCTCCTGCAGAATCATACATTTCATTCATATGGATGTCACTAATAAGCAGACAATAAAAGACAAGGAGGATCAAAAGGATGCTTTTGCTGCAGAAATTGATGGGGAATGAACCTTCCCAGCCTATGAGGCATAGTGGTGGCGAAGAGCTTTAGAATGGGTGTGTCAGTCGGCTGGGCTGCTGTAACAGAATACCACAGAATGGGTGTCTTAAACAACAGACATTTATTTTCTCACAGTTATAGAGGCTGGAGAGTTTAAGATAAAGATTCCAGCCAGATTCAGTTTCTGGTGAGGGCTCTTCTCCCGGCTGCTAGACGGCTGCTTTGTCCTCATGTGGCCTTCCCGCAGATCACGTGCAAAGACCAGTATGAGAGATCTGAGGTGTCTGTTTTCCTAAGGACACTAATCCTATCAGATCAGGACCCCACTCTTATGACCTCATGTAACCTTAACTACCTCCTCGTTAATTCAAATATAGCCAAAAAAAGGGGTTAGGGCTTCAACTTACGAATTTGGGGGGTATAGGGAGGGTGTCATTTGGTTCATAGCAGGGGGATAGCTTCGTGTTTGAACTCCAGTTCATTCTCTGCTCAGCTTCTTGACTTCTGGCCTGTTGCTTAGGCTCTCTGAGCCTTAGCTCCCCCACCTGAAGCATGGGAGCAGTCATCACAGCCTGGGTTGGAAAATGACAGTGAATTAAACAAGTATATGAAACACCTCACTTAAGGCAGGGCACAGAGTGAACACTCACCAAACACCAGCCCTCCACTATCTTTCCCTTTCTTCATTCTGTGCCCTGGGATTTCATCCTTCTTTACCTGGTCAGGCTGAATTCCAGGTTTGCAAGGACATTTTTGATGCTGGGACTCCTCTTGGTGATTAGTGGATCATATTCTGGGAGTGCAGGAAAATCTTCAGAAGCATGGATCAAATATGGAACGTATGCCTATCTGAATAGGTGGTGATGTTGAGAAAATGAGAGGATTAGCAAGCACATGAACTCCTACGGAAATTATGGCATAGCGATGTGAAGGAAGGCATTTTTAATGATTTGAATAAATGAGAGAGTGACCTTAATTCTGTTCTTTCAAATTGTGGGATTAGGTGAAGGGCTGGCTTTGATGAGAAAATAAAATGGAATAATTTTCAGCAAAAGTTCGTTTTAAAATTATGCCCGTATTTAAATATTTTTCCTTAGTAATCCTGTCAACTGTTAATGAATTAAACATTATGTAGAGAAGTGTTGTTTTTATTTCTTGTGCTACAAATAAGTCTCATGGGGAAAGATTATACATCTTCTCTTGGCTTTCTTCTTGTGATATTTAAAATTAAGTTCCTCTGGCCAAGTGTTATATATAATTCTTATTCGTAATTTTAGCACAGATGTTAATAAATGTCACCACAGTACATTTTCTTTCTTTATTAACCTGAATGAATGAAGCTTTCATATATATATGTATATACGTATATATAAAAACACATCAGTACAGCCTGGACAACACTTTTAAAGCAATAAGCATATTTTTCTCCCTTTGTATTTGGAAAAAAAAAACAAAAAACTGTCATCCTCTTTCTTTCCAGCAGCATTTCAATCCATTTGTAAATTTTTGTTAAATATGTGGCTTGTGCCCTGTGTATTAAGCCCTCTAATGAGCTAATATCAGCCCTCTACAGTTTGTGTGGAATTTCCTCAGCTCAGCAAATGCGTCTTCTTTCATTCATTCATCCTGTAGAGCAGTTGTCACTTGGTGCTATTTAGTGTGACAGGAGGAGGAAAAAAGCTTTGCTTTAAAGTGCTGTCAAATTATTATTATTACTATTTTTTGGTCCCAGTCCTTGTATTTGGCATTCAAAAGAAACCCTTTATTTTAGGGCAGTAAGTACAAAATTAGATCAGTTCCATAAGATAATGACCATATTTCACAGTTAGGAGCCAGCATGATTGCAGGGTAGTGGTTACAGCTTAGAGTCGCTTCTGGTTGTGGTTCCTAGAAGAAATGAACTTCTAGTTTTAATTTTCTTTTGTGTTTTGCCAGCCTCAGACAGCATTCTATACCAGCAGTTGGGAAAACAGAACTTTAATTTTTCTGAATAGAGTGGAGTGGAGTGGACATAATCTTTCTGACTACTAAATCGTGCCGACGCGTTGGTTTATTGACTCATTTGTAAGAAGAAGTAAACAAGAAGTATACATTGTTCGATCCTGGGAAAAGAAAAAAATGCATGGAATGAACAAGGGTCAAAAATGTAAGGAATTTTAAAAAGACTTTACTTTTTGCATTTCTTTACCTCAGGGTGTTTTTAGGATTATGACTATACCTGCTGCGTGTGTGGTGATTTTTTAAAAAATCATCAGATGTGCTGCAGCTGTGGGATTCTACAAATCCGGAAATCCTTTGTGCTGTTTTCTGCCCTGCCTTTCTCACCTGCTTGCCAGGTAGCCACTTAAAAGTTCACTGTATTTGAATTTTGTTCTTTTGTGTGTGTGTGTGTGTGTGTGTGTGTGTGTGTTTATGAGAAAGACCATAAAAAAAAAATTCAAGTACAGTGGGTAGCAGGGAGAGAGTGTAACTACTCTGGGACCATTTTGATTTGTGAAAGGGTGGAGCTTTAACCATGCTTCTGAAACATTTGAGAGATTATGATACAATGCCGCAGTGCTGGACATACAATCTAAAAATGCCTTTGTTGAGTCAACTGGAAGCCCAAGAGACATTCCTTAGTTTTCCTGAGGAACGTCTTCATTTTTGCTAGGGGGTTCTTATTTTGCTGCTGTAAATTCTTGTGTACTTTTTTTGCCTTTTGTTCTTAGCCAATGAGTAAGCTTAGTAGCTGACGAGAAGAAGGAGTGAGTTCACTGAATAATTTTCCAGATTAGTTTCTGGCCCAGACTTCAACTGCAACCAGCATGATTTCAGATATGCCAGGTCCGTATTTGCTCATTGACCTCCCTGGCCTCCCTGCCAGAACTAGGCAAAATAAACAATAAAAAATATGGCTCCTTTCCTGCCATTTTCTTGGAATATAATCTTGGGGACATAAGCCAAAACTCTAATGAGGAAAAATAAACCTTATGGGGTGGAAATTTTTATACAGCATACTTGACTTTATTTTTATTTTGAATCTTAGGTACCATTGGTATATAGGACAACTCTAAATGCATACATCGAAGGTCTTAAAGTTGTAGAGTCTCTTAGTCAAGGAAACCGGGTAAACATATATATATATATATACAAGAGATGATAAAATCAGTGAATGCCTCTAGGCAAGTCAGACTGACCTTACTTTTCTAGGAAAAAAAGTTAAAGTTGAGCCCTGTCGTGTTAGTGTCCCTCTGCTAGGCATTGTAGAAATTTCAAAGTCTCATCAGGTCAAACTCTAGTAGGGAAGTATATAAAATACTATGGTACAAGAGCTGTATTACATGCCCAGAGAAGCACAGATGCATTTGCACGAGAGGTAAGTGTAGAGAGAGATTCTGTCTAGTTCATTGCTTCTGAGAGCTGTGTCTACATACCCACCACCTGTAAGAGATACAATTTCATGGAGTCCACCTGAACCTTTTCTCAGGGTGAGACCTAGGAATCTGTGTTTTGACAAGGCCTCCTGGTGGCACTGGAAAACACTGCCTCTGTTTAGTGTATAAAGAGAGAATCCAGGGATTCTCAGAGGAGGTGGTGTTTAAGTTGGTTGGCAGGGACCGGCAGAATAAGAAGTAGGCCCTGCAGGAAAGCAAAGTTCGCAAAGTCCTTAAGTTGCCACCTGTTTTAATGCCTCCAACTCTTACAAGGAAAGATTTATTTCTTCTGAATCTGAGTTCATCGTGTCTTCTCATAAGCTTGTTTCCTGTTTGCATTCTCAATGGAATTGTGAATCATGGTGATCATATATTGTATAATAGCCTTTGCTATATTTCAAGGAGGATATTAAGTTCCCCACAGTCTTTTCTTCCCCAGGCTAATTAATCCTCATTCGTCAGACTTTTCTCTTACATTCCAACCCTTTCATCATTTTCATTGCTCTTGTCTGGGCTTTCCCTAAATTTTTCATACTTCTCCAAATAGTTAACCAAACTAAACCTGGTGCTGTGTTAATCTCTTTGCCTCTGCAGGAGTGGATTGGCATCTTAGCCCCAAGATGACTGCAGTGGCGTGATCTCAGCTCACTGGAATCTCTGCCTCCTGGGTTTAAGTGATTCTCCTGCCTCGTCCTCCCCAGTAGCTGGGATTACAGGTGTGTGCCACCACACCCAGCTAATTTTTGTATTTTTAGTAAAGATGGGGTTTCACCATGTTGGCCAGGTTGGTTTCGATCTCCTTACCTCGTGATTTGCCTGCCTCAGCCTCCCAGAGTGTTGGGATTACAGGTGTGAGCAACTGCACCTGGCCTATTATTACTTTTTTTTTTGAGAGTTTACCTAGTGAAGTAGCAGAATGTAGGGTAGGATTTGTAACCTGCTGCCCTTTGACTCATGGAAGATTGGAGATTGTTCACGTAGGATTCTTAGATCTGTGTAGGTACCAACTGTTGTCTGGAGACTCTATAAGCATTATGATTCCCACATAGATACATTACTTTTTCCTAACATATTTAGCTGAAATAAGGATTAGCAAAATTCGAAATCTGTAATTTTATCTTCTTATGTTTTCTTAACAAAGAGTAAAAGACTATCATGGTGGTGATCTCTATATAACATATATACATACACACCACACACACACACATGTAAGACTTTATATTTTTAGAGAAGTTTTATGTTCACAGCAAAAGACAGAGGTAAGCAGAGATTTCCCATATACCCCCCTATGCACACACATGCAGAGCCTTCCCCATGGTCAATATCCCCACCACCAGAGTGGTATGTTATTACAACTGATGAACCTACATTGACACGTCATTCTCACCCAGCTCCCACAGTTTACATTAAGGCTCACTCTTGATACTGGAAATTCTGTAGGTTTGGACAAACGTGTAATGACAGGTATCCAACATTATAGTGTTATGCAGAGTATTTTCGCTGGGCTAAAAATCCTGTGTTTGGCCTGTTCCTCCTTCCACACCCCAACCCCTGTCAATCACTGATCCTTTCACAGTTTCCATAATTTTGCCTTTTTTCATATGTCATGTGGATGAAATTATACTCTATGCAATTTTTAATGTCAACAAAGGAGGGCTTCTGTGTTTGAAAACATGTTTGTTTAAGCATTAGGCCAGACAGTGGGGGCCCATCCTCATCTATACAATAAGGAGAATAGCATTCCTCTTTCCTGAAAATTGAGGGTGATGATAAGGTGTTATATATAAATGAATATATAGGTGTTTAGCAAATGGTGGTTATTATTTATATGTTGGGTATTTTGTCTCATATGTACCTTTTAGTCACCATGATCATTTACTCAGCAAGCCCTAGTTTATTTAGATAGCACCTGTCAAATGAGGTCACATTTTTCTCCAGGTACACCTCTGCGTTCTTATCATTTTCTTATTTGCCTGTTTCTGTGGGGAGGGAGTGAAGGAAAGGTTCGGTTTTGAGAGATTCCTCCATCTGAATTGGTTTTCCCTGTGCTGGATCTTGCCGTAAGAGGCCCCTTCATACTCAACTGAATGTCTAGAATTTCAGCTTTCCCTGCTTGAACTAAAAGCAATAAAAAAAGGAAATAGTATGGGGGTGGGTTTGCTGAACAGCACAAAGTTGGAAATTTAAGACACTTTGCTATATAATCATTTGAGCTTTCACCAAGATTATTATTTCCATGTATGTCGACAGGCAGAAGAGGAAAATTTCTTAGCAGAACTGAGATGAAAGCATGATTGGTCTCAGTGAGTCCTCTCATGAAGCAGACACAGTTTTGTTGGTCCAGTTCTGACCCTAATTCTGGGATCTGTGTGTGCATGTTGGTGATACTGGCACAGGTTGTCCTTCCAGGAGTTGCTATAGAATCAGGTGACAGCCACACCCACTGTCTGTTTTGCATTTTGCATGCAGAGGTCTGGGAGTACTGCCATATAAGCCCTTCTTTGGTGGGTTGCTGCTTGGTTAACGATACTCAGTCCTTAGAATTTTCTCTTGTTTTGGATACTGAAATATCATTTCCTATCCTTGTCATTTTTGTCTTCTCTCCTTAGGCTCTTCTTTGAGTTTTACTAACAACAGAATTCTCATATCTAAAAACAAGGTGAGAGAGATCACTGACACCTGCCCCTTATGTACACCCAATTCATGATTGAGGAACTAGAAACTTTCATGAAACCACAACTGCTCCAGAAACTAGAGAACAATTGAGAATTTGATGTTTAAAAAGAGAACTGGAAAAATATTCCATGGATTTGATGATCTGGTCAATACAGGATACTTTAAGTCAATTAGAAAGTTATGCTTCCTAGGTAATTTCCCTTTGCCAAGTGCAGTTATTGGTGGCTTTCCATTGAAAAATAAAATGTAATTACTTTCTTAAAATTTTATTTTAAATTTAGCCTGTCATTTCTTATTTTACTTTTTTAAAGCATTGCATCAGTTTTGTATTTCTCTGCTACCTCTTTGCCTAGGAGAAATACAACACATGGGCTTGGGTGATTTTCTTTCTTGGAAACATTCTTGACAAAGCTGTCTACAATAAAAGGATAATATTCTCAGCAGGAGAACAAAACGCACCACCCTCTCGCAACTGGGCTTTAAAAAATCTGAAGAATACACTTACTTAGATACATTTGGCTTGTATTTTAATATTTCTGCAGTTACATCTCTGTCTCAGGAGATTCTGAATAGAAAAATACAAACTTTCTTTCCCTGATGGGCTGGGGAAAGGAAAATAGATTTTCCTGCCAATTTCAATGCGAATAGCCATCGTGCCTGTTTAACTTGTTCTCTTTACAAGTTACAAACTTAGAATAATCCTGTCATTTCACAAAATAAAATGTGTTCTCCTTTGATCTAGTTTATTCAGCAGTGAGTGCTGATGGCATTCCACAGATCAATCAGCCTCTTCATTTGTTATATGCCTTGGGTATTACATTCCTAGATGTTTGCATGTTCTTGGCATGTCTGAATCAGGATGGGCATGGAATCAGGATCCTTGGGGTGAGAACAGATGCCTCAGGCCATTAGCTAATCTGTCCTCCTGCATCATTGGAGCAGCAGGGTTGCATTTGATTCACCTCATGTTGGGCATCGTTTTGGAAATGTGGGGCCTTACTAGACCAGACTCTACCTCTTTGTTTCAGACGCCAGTGGCTGAGGTTTAAGAAGACACTAGATTGCCATGGTTGGAAAAATAACATATAGTGTCAGAAAGGACAGTAGGCATAAATCCATTTGGTGACAGATGGTTCAAAGCATCTGACACCTAGGACCAAGTCTGGGAGATTTCTCTGTTACTGCTGGCTTTGCAAGGTCCAAACTGGGCCCTGAAATGTCCTTTATTATAACTCCTACCACTTCAAAGTTGAGAAATTTGTGAATAATCGTATTAGAAAAAGTACCAGTCTTTCAGTATAAGCATTTTTGCTTTTTTTTTTTTTTTTAAAGAGATTGGGTGCCTATGTTGCCTAGGCTCACTTCAAACTCCTGGGCTTAATGGATACTTCCTCCTTAGCCTCCCAGGTAGCTGGACCTACAAGCAAGTGCCACCGTGCCTGGCTAACTTTTGTTTCAAACCTTATTCCATGTGATTCAGAGCCAGCTGTCTTCACGTGGTTAAGCAGTCTTCTGGAAGCCTTTTTTTTTTTTTTTTAAAGCTTCCATGCTAACATCAATAATAATTAATTTATGTGATACCCAAGTTAGTGGATTTTATATATTTTTCTCTAATTGGGAAAATGGATATGATGTTTTCTTAAGTGCATCTAAGAAACCACTTG